>JAQQAC010012408.1:3557528-3630692 GCA_029783875.1 Phataginus tricuspis | reverse complement strand
CTCCCACCAGCAATGTAGGAGGGTTCCCCTCTCTCCACATCCTCGCCAACATTTGGTGTTGTTTGTGTTTTGGATGTTGGCCATCCTCACTGGTGTGAGGTGATATCTCATTGTGGTTTTTATCTGCATTTCTCTGATGATTAGCGATGTGGAGCATCTTTTCATGTGTCTGTTGGCCATCTGAATTTCTTCTTTAGAGAAGTGTCTATTCATGTCCTGTGCCCATTTCTTAATTGGGTTATTTGCTTTTTGTTTGTTAAGGTGCGTGAGTTCTTTGTATATTTTGGATGTCAACCCCTTATCAGATACATCATTTATGAATATATTTTCCCATATTGTAGGATGTCTTTTTGTTCTACTGATGATGTCCTTTGCTGTACAGAAGCTTTTCAACTTGATATAGTCCCACTTGTTCATTTTTGCTTTTGTTTCCCTTGCCCGGGGAGATATGTTCATGAAGAAGTCACTCATGTTTGTGTCCAAGAGATTTTTGCCTATGTTTTTTTCTAAGAGTTTTATGGTTTCATGACTTACATTCAGGTCTTTGATCCATTTTGACTTTACTTTTTTGTATGGGGTCAGACAGTAGTCCAGTTTCATTCTCTTTCACATAGCTGTCCAGTTTTTCCAACACCAGCTGCTGAAGAGGCTGTCATCTCCCCATTGTATATCCAAGGCTCCTTTATCAAATATTAATTGACTGTAGGTGTTTGGGTTAATGTTTGGATTTTCTATTCTGTTCCCCTGGTCTGTGGGTCTGTTTTTGTGCCAATACCAAATTGTCTTGATTACTGTGGCTTTGTAGTAGAGGTTGACATCAGGGAGCATAATTCCCCCTGTTTTATTCCTCATTCTCAGGATTGCTTTGGCTATTCAGGGACTTTTGTGGTTCCATATGAATTTTAGAATAATTTGTTCGAGTTCATTGAAGAAAGCTGTTGGTATTTTGATAGGGATTGCATAGAGTCTGTAGATTGCTTTAGGTAGTATAGCCATATTGACAATATTTATTCTTCCAAGCCAAGAGTGTGGGATGAATTTCCTTTTGTTAGTGTTCTCTTTAATTTCTCTTAGGAGTGTCTTGTTGTTTTCAGGGTATAGGTCTTTCACTTCCTTTGTTAGGTTTATTCCTAGGTATTTTATTCTTTTTCATGCAATTGTGAATGGAATTGTTTCCCTGATTTCTGTTTCTGTAAGCTCATCATTAGTGTATAGGAAAGCAACAGATTTCTATGTATTAATTTTGTATCCTGCATCTTTGCTGAATTCAGATATTAGCTGTAATAGTTTTGGAGTGGAGTCTTTAGGGATTTTTATGTACAGTATCATGTCATCTGCAAATAGTGACAATTTGACTTCTTGTTTACCAATCTGGATGCCTTGTATTTCTTTATTTTGTCTGATTGCTGTGGCTAGGACCTCCAGTTCTATGTTGAAAAACAGTGGAGAGAGTGGACATCCTTGTCTTGTTTCCGATCTTAAAGGAAAAGCTTTCAGCTTCTCACTTTTAAGTATAATGTTGGCTGTGAGTTTGTCATATATGGCCTTTATGATGTTGAGGTACTTACCGTCTATACCCATTCTGTTGAGAGTTTTAATCATGAATGGATGCTGAATTTTGTCAAATGTTTTTTCAGCATCTATGGAGATGATCATGTGGTTTTTCTTCTTTTTGTTGATGTTGTGGATGATGTTGATCGATTTTTGAATGTTGTACCATCCTGGGATCCCTGAGATGAATCCCACGTGATCATGGTGTATGATCCTCTTGATGTATTTTTGAATTCGTTTTGCCAATATTTTGTTGAGTATTTTTGCATCTACATTCATCGGGATATTGGCCTGTAATTTTGTTTTTTGGTGAGTTCTTTGCCAGGTTTTGGTATTAGAGTGATGTTGGCTTCATACAATGAATTTGGAAGTATTCCCTACTTTTCTACTTTTTGGAAAACTTTAAGGAGAATGGGTATTATTTGTTCTCTATACGTCTGATAGAATTCAGAGGTGAATCCCTCTGGCCCGGGGGTTTTGTTCTCGGGTACTTTTTTGATTACCGATTCAATTTCATTGCTGGTGATTGGTCTGTTTAGTTTTTCTGTTTCTTGCTGGTAAGTCTTGGAAGGTGGTATTTTTCTAAGAAGTTGTCCATTTCTTCTAGGTTTTGCAGCTTGTTTGCATATAGATGCTCGTAATATTCTCTTATAATTCTTTGTATTTCTGTGGGGTCCGTTGTTATTTTTCCTTTCTCAGTTGTGATTCTGTTTATGTGTGTAGATTCTCTTTTTCTCTTAATACGTCTGGCTAGGGGTTTATCTATTTTGTTTATTTTTTCAAAGAACCAGCTTTTGGTTTCATTGATTTTTTCTATTGTTTTATTCTTCTCAATTTTATTTATTTCTTCTCTGATCTTTATTATGTCTCTCCTTCTGGTGACTTTGGGCCTCATTTGTTCTTCCTTTTCCAATTTCAATAATTGTGTCTTTATTCATTTGGGATTGTTATTCCTTCTCTAAATAGGCCTGGATTTCAGTATACTTTCTTCTTACAACTGCCTTTGCTGCGTCCCACAGAAATTGTGGCTTTGTATTATTGTTGTTTTTAGTCTCCATATATTCTTTGATGTCTGTTTTGATTTGGTTGTTGAGCCATTGATTATTTAGGAGAATGTTGTTAAGTCTCCGTGTATTTGTGAGCCTTTTTGTTTTCTTTCTAAAATTTATTTCTAGTTTCATACCTTTGTGATCTGAGAAGTTGGTTTGTAAAATTTCAATATTTTTGAATTTACTGAGGTTCTTTTTGTGGCCTAGTATGTGGTCTATTCTAGAAAATGTTTCATGTGCACTTGAGAAGAATGTGTATCCTGTTGCTTTTGGGTGTAGAGTTCTGTAGGTGTCTGTTAGGTCCATCTGTTCTAGTGTGTTGTTCAGTGCCTCTGTGTGTTTACTTATTCTCTGTCTGGTTGATCTATCCTTTGGAGTGAGTGGTGTGTTAAAGTCTCCTAAAATAAATGCATTGCTGTCTATTTCCTCCTTCAATTCTGTTAATATTTGTTTCACATATGCTGACGCTCCTGTGTTGGGTGCGTATATATTTATAATGGTTATATCTTCTTGTTGGACTGACCCATTTATCATTATGTAATGTCCTTCTTTATCTCTTGCTACTTTCTTCGTTTTTGAAGTCTATTTTGTCTGATACAAGTACTGCAACACCTAATTTTTTTCTCATTGTTTTTTGCATGAAGTATCTTTTTCCATCCCTTCACCTTTAGTCTGTGTATATCTTTGGGTTTGAGGTGAGTCTCTTGTAAGCAGCATATAGATGGGTCTTGGTTTTTTATCCATTCTAGTACTCTGTGTCTTTTGATTGGTGCATTCAGTCAATTTATATTTAGGGTGATTATCGATAGATATGTACTTATTGCCTTTGCTGGCTTTAGATTCCTGGTTACCAAAGGTTCAAGGGTAGCTTCTTTATTATCTAGCAGTCTTACTTAACTTTCTTGTTAAGTTATTGTAAACACACTCTGATGAATCTTTATTTCTCTCCCTTCTTATTCTTCCTCCTCCATTCTTTATGTACTCTTTGTTTTAGTCTTTGCCTTTAGTTAGTATTTGGATGGTCTGTTTTTTTTCCTATGATGTTATTTTCTCTGGTGACCTCTTTTTAGCCTTAGGAGTGCTTACATCTAGAGCAGTCCCTTTAAGATATCCTGTAGAGGTGGTGGTTTATGGTGGCAAATTCTCTCAGCTTTCACTTGTCTGGGAATTGTTTAATCCCTCCCTCAAATTTAAATGATAATCATGCTGGATACAATATTCTTGGATCGAGGCCCTTCTTTTTCATTACATTAAATATATCATACCATTGTCTTCTGGCTTGTAAGTTTTCTGTTGAGAAGTCAGATGATAGTCTGATGGGTGTTCCTTTGTAGGTGATCTTTTTTCTCTCTCTAGCTGCCTTTAATACGCTGTCCTTTTTTTTGATCTTTGCAATCTTAATTATTATGTGTCTTCTTGTTGTCTTCTTTGGTTTCCTTGTGTTTGGAGATCTGTGGGCTTCCGTGGTTTGAGAGACTATTTCCTTCCCCAGCTTGGGGAAGTTTTCAGTAATTATTTCTTTTTTTTTAACAATATGTTAATTTTATTTTTTTTACAATATGTTAATTTTATTTATTTATTTATTTATTTATTTACAATTTATTTTGGTATCATTAACCTACAATTACATGAGCAATATTGTAGTGATTAAACTACCCCCTTCTTCAGGTCCCCCCCACCAACCCTATTACAGTCACTGTCCATCAGTGTAGTGAGATGAGAATCCATACTTGTCTTCTCTGAGTTGTACAGTCCTCCCCGTGCCCCCCCATCTTATGTCTGCTGATCGTTATGCCCCTTTTACCCTCTTATCCCTCCCTTCCCGCCCTTCTTCACCAGTCCTTTTCCTTTTGGTAACTCTTAGTCCGTTCTTGGGTTCTGTGAGTTTGCTGCTGTTTTGTTCCTTCAGTTTTTCTCTTTGTTCTTATACTCCACATATGAGTGAGATCATTTGATACTTGTCTTTTTCGGCTTGGTTTATTTCACTGAGCATAATACCCTGTAGCTCCATCCACGTTGTTGCAAATGGTAGGATTTGTTTTTTTCTTATGGCTGAACAATATTCCATTGTGTATATGTACCACATCTTCTTAATCCATTCATCTACTGATGGACACTTGGGTTGCTTCCATTTCTTGGCTATTGTAAATAGTGCTGCAATAAACATAGAGGTACATCTGTCTTTTTGAAACTGGGGTGCTGCGTTCTTAGGGTAAATTCCTAGGAGTGGGATTCCTGGGTCAAATGGTATTTCTATTTCGAGTTTTTTGAGGAACCTCCATACTGCTTTCCATAATGGTTGAACTAATTTGCATTCCCACCAGCAGTGTAGGAAGGTTCCCTTTTCTCCACATCCTCGCCAACATTTATTGTTGTTTGTGTTTTGGATGTTGGCCATCCTCACTGGTGTGAGGTGATATCTCATTGTGGTTTTAATCTGCATTTCTCTGATGATTAGCGATGTGGAGCATCTTTTCATGTGTCTGTTGGCCATCTGAATTTCTTCTTTAGAGAAGTGTCTATTCATGTCCTGTGCCCATTTCTTAATTGGGTTATTTGCTTTTTGTTTGTTAAGGTGCGTGAGTTCTTTGTATATTTTGGATGTCAACCCCTTATCAGATACATCATTTATGAATATATTTTCCCATATTGTAGGATGTCTTTTTGTTCTACTGATAGTGTCCTTTCCTGTACAGAAGCTTTTCAACTTGATATAGTCCCATTTGTTCATTTTTGCTTTTGATTCCCTTGCCCGGGGGGATATGTTCATGAAGAAGTCGTTCATGTTTATGTTCAAGAGATTTTTGCCTATGTTTTTTTCTAAGAGTTTTATGGTTTCATGACTTACATTCAGGTCTTTGATCCACCTTGAGTTTACCTTTTGTGTATGGGGTTAGACAGTAGTCCAGTTTCATTCTCTTACGTGTAGCTGTCCAGTTTTTCCAACACCAGCTGCTGAAGAGGCTGTCATCTCCCCATTGTATATCCTAGGCTCCTTTATCAAATATTAATTGACTGTAGGTGTTTGGGTTAATGTTTGGATTTTCTATTCTGTTCCCCTGGTCGTGGGTCTGTTTTTATGCCAGTACCAAATTGTCTTGATTACTGTGGCTTTGTAGTAGAGCTTGAAGTCAGGGAGCATAATTCCCCCTGTTTTATTCCTCCTTCTCAGGATTGCTTTGGCTACTCGGGGTCTTTTCTGTTTCCATATGAATTTTATAATTATTTGTTCCAGTTCATTGAAGAAAACTGTTGGTAGTTTGATAGGGATTGCTTTGAATCTGTAGATTGCTTTAGGAAGTATAGCCATTTTGACAATATTTATTCAACAATTATTTCTTCAAAGACACTTTCTATCCCTTTTCTCTCTCTACTTCTTTTGGTACTCCTATAATGCGAATATTGTTCCGTTTGGATTGGTCACAGATTTCTCTTAATATTCTTTCATTCCTAGAGATCCTTTTATCTCTTTCTGCCTCAGCTTCTCTGTATTCCTGTTCTCTGATTTCTATTCCATGAACAGTCTCTTGCATCTTGTCCAGTCTGCTGCTAATCCTGTCGATCTGTTGTCTCATTCTGCATTGTCTTTCGTCACTTCCCTCCCTCCCTTCCTTAGCTCTTGCATATTTCTCTGTAACTCCATAAGTGTGGTAATCACTTTTATTCTGAATTCTTTTTCAGGAAGGTTGTGCATGTCCATCCCATCAGGCTCTCTCTCTAGGGTTGTCTGGCTTAGCTTTGTTTGTATCATATTCCTCTGTCTTTTCACGGTGATAGAAGTGGTCGCTGGTAGGCGCCATGTTTGTTTGCTGAGCTGTTTTAAAAAGAAAAAAAATTAAAAAAAGGAAAAAAGGAAAAAAACATGGAGAAAGGGAAAAAAACAAAAAATAAGAAAGAAAAAACAAAAACAAAAACAAAAACATAACTCCTGCCCGGTGTAGATTCTGTGAGGTTGCAGTATGTGGCACTGCTGTTCCACTGTTCCGTTCTGCGGGACACTTTGTGGTGCCCGCCAGGGTGGGGAACGAATGGGAGGCTCCTGATCTTTGTGGGAAGCCTTGGCGCCACTCCTTTGCTCGGTCGCAGGCCTAGGGGTCTGAAATTCCCCAGGACTCCAAGCCTGCTGGGCTGAGTTCACTAGGACGATTTTGTTCCTCTGTTGGGCCCTTGTCTCTTTAAGACTTTTAAGAAAGCGCCCACTCTTCTTTTGTCCCGGGAAGCCAGCTTAGAGGACCTGGGTATGCCGTCCCTCTCAGATCCTGTTGCTATGTCTCTCCAATTTCCGATACACTGCACGATGTGTGTCAGCGCTCCTGGCGCAGATCACCAGGGCTGGTTATTTGGCGGGCCGTGCCTCCACTCCCTCCCCGCTCTGAATCCTTTCCTCCCGCTGGTGCACTGGGGTGGGGGAGCGCTCGGGTCCTGCCGGGTCATGGTCCCATATCCTACCTGCTACGTGAAGCGCTGAGTCCCCGCAGGTGCAGCTCTGGCCTGGCTCTTGTACTGTATCTTCTGGTCTCTCTTTTAGAAATAGTTGTATTTGTTGTATTTTCATAAATATATATGGTTTTGGTAGGACATGTCCCCCGCCCAGTTCATGCTGCCATCTTCCCAGAAGCTCCTAGAAGACACTCTTAAGAGAAATTAAGGAGGACACTAATAAATGGAAGTTCATCCCTTGCTCTTGGCTAAGAAGAACTAATATTGTCAAAACTGCAATGCTGCATAAAGCAATCTACAGATTCAATGCAATTCCTAACAAAATACCTACAGCATTCTTCAATGAACTAGAGAAAATAGTTCTAAAATTCATGTGGAACCACAAAAGACCCCGAATAGCCCAAGCAATCCTGAGAAGGAAGAATAAAGCAAGGGGAATTATGCTCCCAGACTTCAAGCTCTACTACAAAGCCACAGTAATCAAGACAATTTGGTACTGGCACAAGAACAGACCCATAGATCAATGGAACAGACTAGAGAGCCCAGATATAAACTCAAGCATATATGGTCAATTAATATACGATAAAAGAGGCATGGGTATATAATGGGGAAATGACAGACTCTTCCAACAACTGGTGTTGGCAAAACTGGACAGCTCCATGTAAGAGAATGAAGCTGGATTACTGTCTAACCCCATACACAAAAGTAAACTCAAAATGGATCAAAGACCTCAATGTAAGTCATGAAACCATAAAACTCCTAGGAAAAAATATAGGCAAAAATCTGTTGTACATAAACATGAGCAACTTCTTTATGAACATATCTCCCTGGGCAAGGGAAAAAAAGGAAAAATTAACAAGTGGGATTATATCAAACTAAAATCTTCTGTACAGCAAAGGATACCATCCATAGAACAAAAAGACATCCTACAGTATGGGAGAATATATTCATAAATGACATATCCAATAAGGGGTTGACATCCAAATTATATAAAGAGCTCATGTACCTCAACAAACAAAAAGCAAATAAGCAAATTAAAAAATGGTCAGAGGTGCTGAACAGACACTTCTCCAAAGAAGAAATTCAGATGGCCTACAGGCACATGAAAAGTTGCCCCACATCAGTATTCATCAGAGAAATGCAAATTAAAATCACAGTGAGATGACACCTCACACCAGTTAGGATGGCCAACATCCAAAAGACAAACAACAAATGTTGGCGAGGATGTGGAGGAAGGGGGAACCCTCCTACACTGCTGATGGGAATGTAAATTAGTACAACCATTGTGGAAAGCAGTATGGAGGTTCCTCAGTAAACTCAAAATAGAAATACCATTTGAACCAGGAATTCCACTCCTAGGAATTTACCCTAAGAATGCAGAAGCCCAGTTTGAAAAAGACGTGTGCACCCCTGTGTTTATCGCAGCACTATTTACAGTAGCTAAGAAATGGAATCAACCTAAGTGTCCATCAGTATATTAATGTATAAAGAAGAAGTGATATATATACACAATGGATTATTTAGCCATAAGAAGAAAACAAATCCTTCCATTTGTAACAACGTGGATGGAGCTAGAGGGTATTATGCCCAGTGAAAAAAGCCAGGTAGAGAAAGACAAGTACCAAATGATTTCACTCATCTGTGGAGTATTAAGAACAAAGGAAAAAGTGAAGGAACAAAACAGCAGCAGACTCACAGAAACCAAGAATGGACTAACTGTTATCAAAGGGAAAGGGACTGCGGAAAACTGGTGTGAAGGGAGGGATAAGGGGGAGAAAGGGCTATTACAGTTAGCACACATATTGTAGTGGGGGTGTAGGTGGGGTGGGGGAATACGGGTAAGGCAGTATAACACAGAGAAGAGAAGTAGTGATTCTATAATATCCTACTACGCTCATGGACAGTGACTGTAATGGGGTATGTGGTGGGGACTTGATAATAGGGTAGTCTAATAACCGTAATGTTGCTCATGTAATTATATATTAATAATAGAAAAAGAAAAAGAAAACAAAGAAGGAATATCCAATGCCATTGAAGGAAATAAATATTCTCATCTCCTGTTAGTGGGAGCATAAATTGTAGCAGTCTTTTTGGAGCATAATTCAGCAGTATATCCATCACAATTTTAAACGCTTGTACGCTTGGACACAGTGAATATTTTTTTTTATTAAGGTATCATTGATAAACACTCTTATGAAGGTTTCACAAGAAAAACAATGTGGTTACTACATTCACCCTTATTATTGCATCCCCCTCCAAACCCCATTGCAGTCACTGTCTCTCAGTGTAGTAAGATGCCAGAGTCCGTACTTGTCTTCTGTGTGCTACATTGTCTTCCCTGTGTCCCCACACACACCATATGCACTAATCATGATACCCCACAATCCCCTTCCCCCACCCTCCCTCACCCTCCCCTTTGGTCACCGCTAGTCCTTTCTTGGGGACTTAGTGAATTTTATCTCTAGGAATCCTAAATAGCAAGAGAGAATTTAAGTGTCTATGTAAGTGATCTTGGAGCATTATTTATAATAATAAAAAAGAAAAGTAAAAAGTGTGTAACAATAAAAATAGTAAATAGAAACAATTTAAATACTAGTTAGGGAACGGTTGAATAAAATATATGATGTGTAGATATCCATGATGTATATATTTAAATGACAAAAGCAAGTTGCAGATCAGGATTCCATTTTTATTATGAAAAATGTGCCTGTTTTTTTCTTTGAGAGGTGTATATAATCTGAGGGAAAAAGATACAAGATAAGGTGAGCTCAGCTGTTAACCATGGTTACTTCTGAGGGGTCAGATTGAATTGGAAGGGGAGGAGAGAGGACAAGGGCGCAGAAAAGAGAGCCATAACAAGGAACTTACTCTGTATCAATTTTTTGAATATTGGAAATTAGGTGATTTTTATTTTTTGCCTTTTCTGTGTTTTCCAAATAAATAAAAGGAGCTCATTTACATGTATTTCTTGTATGAGTGAAATGTATAAAGCAATTTTTTTTGTGCTTAAATTCATATTATGTCACTATTAGAAGTTTTTAAAAAGTGCATTCTGTAGAATATAGTACTCCCTCTTCTGAACACTCTGAAGTGGGGGGAACTGAAGTAACAGGGAAATCTTTCACTGGTGTAAAAATTCAAGAGGAACAATCTACTTATGAGCATTTGGGTTTTCTAGCAAGCTACTGAGATTTTATCTACAGGTTAATTTAAGCCTTTCTTCTAGCCAACTTGATGATAAGCAAGGACCATCTTTTAAAAATGTATTTCCATTTTTGTCTAACAGAAAGGACATCAGATGTACCATCCCTGGGGCCAGTCATTGTCTCTGCAAACCCTGGGCCTGGAATTCAAGGTGGAGGAGCCATGGTCCAGAGGGCTCTTAAGCGGCGACCTGGGTAAGTTTGGGTGAATGTCTCACCTGTAAACCAGCCTGATTTAGGTAGTTGCTGAACCCTCTTGGCTGTTCCTCTCTCTCTCACTTCAACTGGTTACTTACATCATAATGCTGTCAGAGAACTCTTTTTAGTCCCTGAATTTTTTAAAAATATAGAATTGATGTTTTTATCTAAGTATCTTATAAATAGTATTTTTTTTAAACCAAAAATCTTTGCAAGGTAAAAGATTATGGCTAAGCCCAAAGATTTTTCTCTTGCTGAGAAAACTTCACTGTTTTCATGAAGTTTAGTGTCTGCATTTTCAAAATCCTTTTGGTTGGCTTTTTACTTTTCTGAATTTAGAGAATGCTGAACTCTAGAATATTTCTCCTCTTAAGTGATTGATATGTTGCTTTGTTTGGAATGCAGAGTCCATTCAGTTCTAAAACTGAGTTAATTAGTGTAAGGCTGATAGCTAGTAAAATACAAAGATAAATAAGACACAGTTCTTGTCTTTTATTTGTTTATGTTCTGACAGGGGTAATCATTACACATATTAATTTAGCACATGACAGAATATGCCAAATTGACTAAGAAAGGAGCAAGTACAGTGCTGTGTGTTTCAGTGTATGGAAAACATAATTGGTTGGTAAAGATTGGGAAAGGCTAAGAAAGGCCTGGAAGAGTGGATAGTATTTTATCTATTTTTTGGTATTAAATTTCCCTTTTTTCTCTTTCAAAATGATGTGATTAATATTATAGCTCATCTTTAAATTTCATCCCACCAGTAGTAATGCAAGAGTGAACCCTGGGTAAAAGTGGTAACATGAGGAACATATTAAGACTTGCTATGTCTTTAAAGAGTTTCACATATTTTAACTCATTTACTGAGGAAAAGGGTGAATAAATAACTTACCCAAGGTTCAACAGCTAGTAAGTGGAAGATCTGTATGAACCTTGGGAGGTTAACTTTAGAGTGCATTCTCTTAAACACAGTTTTACAGTATATATATAATAGCAAACAATTAGAAGCAATTTAAATATCAAAATTATGGGATTGGTTGAATAAGTTACAGTACAGCTATTAGAAGTGACAAATATGTACCAGTACAGAGAATGTTCATAATAATATTGAGAGAAGTAGTATATGTAATATACTATTATATCAGAAAAAATGTGTGATGTGTACATAGCAAAAAACTGAAAGGATGTTCATTAAATTTCTAGGTGATGGGAGTATAAAAGATGAATTAAAAAAAATTGTTTCCAGATTTCTGAAATGAATATGTATTATTGATAATCAGGAATGTGTACAATTTTTTTTAAATTTTGGTATCGTTAATGTACAATCACTTGAACAACATTATGGTTACGAGACACCCTATTATCAAGGCCCCACCCCACCAACCCCATTACACTCACTGTCCGTCAGTGTAGTAAGATGCTATAGAATCATTACTTGTCTTCTCTATAAATACTGCCTTTCCCGTGTCCCCGCCACTGCATTACGTGTGCTAATCGTTAATGTCCCTTTTCCCCCCTTATCCCTCCCCTCCCACACATCCTCCCCAGTCCCTTTCCCTTTGATAACTGTTAGTCCATTCTTGGGTTCTGTGAGTCTGCTGCTGTTTTGTTCCTTCAGTTTTTTTCTTTGTTCTTATATTCCACATATGAGTGAAATCATTTGATACTTGTCTTTCTCCACCTGGCTTATTTCACTGAGCATAATACCCTCTAGCTCCATCCATGTTGTTGCAAAGGCAGGATTTGTTTTCTTCTTGTGGCTGAATAATATTCCATTGTGTATATGTACCACCTCTTCTTTATCCATTCATCTACTGATGGACACTTAGGTTGATTCCATTTCTTGGCTATTGTAAATAGTGCTGCGATAAACATAGGGGTGCATATGTCTTTTTCAAACTGTGCTGCTGCATTCTTAGGGTAAATTCCTAGGAGTGGAATTCCTGGTTCAAATGGTATTTCTATTTTGAGTTTTTTGAGGAACCTCCATACTGCTTTCCACAATGGTTGTACTAATTTACATTCCCACCAGCAGGGTAGGAGGGTTCCCCTTCCTCCACATCCTCACCAACATTTGTTGTTGTTTATCTTTTGGATGTTGGCCATCCTAACTGGTATGAGGTGATATCTCATTGTGGTTTTAATTTGCATTTCTCTGATTAGCGATGTGGAGCACCTTTTCATGTGCCTGTTGGCCATCTGAATTTCTTCTTTGGAGAAGTGTCTGTTCAGCTCCTCTGCCCATTTTTGAATTTGCTTATTTGGTTTTTGTTTGTTGAGGTGCATGAGTTCCTTATATATTTTGGATGTCAACCCCTTATTGGATATGTCATTTATGAATATATTCTCCCATACTGTAGGATGGCTTTTTGTTCTACTGATGGTGTACTTTGCTATATAGAAGGTTTATAGTTTGATATAGCCCCACTTGCTCATTTTGCTTTTGTTTTCCTTGCCCGGGGAGATATGTTCATGAAGAAGTTGCTCATGTTTATGTCCAAGAGATTTTTGCCTATATTTTTTTCTAAGAGTTTTATGGTTTCATGGCTTACATTCAGGTCTTTGATCCATTTTGAGTTTACTTTTGTGTACAGGGTTAGACAGTAATCCGTTTCATTCTCTTACATGTAGCTGTCCAGTTTTGCCAACACCAGCTATTGAAGGGGCTGTCTTTTCCCCACTGTATATCCATGGCTCCTTTATTATATATTAATTGACCAAATATGCCTGGGTTTATATCTGGGCTCTCTATTCTGTTCCACCAGTCTATGGGTCTGTTCTTGTGCCAGTACCAAATTGTCTTGATTACTGTGGCTTTGTAGTAGAGCTTGAAGTCAGGGAGCGTAATTCCCCTGCTTTATTCCTCCTTTTCAGGATATGTTTGGCTATTCAGGGTCTTTTGTCATTCCATATGAATTTTAGGACTATTTGTTCTAGTTCATGAAGAATGCTGTTGGTATTTTGATAGGGATTGCATTAAATCTGTAGGTTGCTTTAGGCAGGATGCCCATTTTGACAATATTATTTCTTCCTATCCATTAGCACGGGATGTGTTTCCATTTTTTGGTATCTTCTTTAATTTCTCCCATGAGTGTCTTGTAGTTTTCAGAGTATATGCTTTCACTTCCATGGCTAGGTTTAATCCTAGGTATTTTATTCTTTCTGATGCAATTGTGAATGGAATTCTTTTCTGATTTTTCTTTCTGCTAGTTCACCGTTAGTGTATAGAAATGCAACAGATTTCTGTGCATTAATTTTGTATCCCACAACTTTGCTGAATTCAGATATTAGATCTGGAAGTTTTGGAGTGGATTCTTTAGGGATTTTTTATATACAATATCATGTCATCTGCAAACAGGAACAGTTTGACTTCTTCCTTACCAATCTGGATGCCTTTTATTTCTTAGTGTTGTCTGATTCCCATGGCTAGGACCTCCAGAACTATGTTGAATAAAAGTGGGGAGAGTGGGCATCCTTGTCTTGTTCCCGATCTTAAAGGAAAAGCTTTCAGCTTCTCTCTCTGAAGTATAATGTTGGCTGTGGCTTTGTCATATATGGCCTTTATAATGTTGAGTTACTTGCCCTCTATACCCATTTTGTTGAGAGTTTTTATCATGAATGGATGTTGAATTTTGTCAAATGCTTTTTCAGCATCTAAGGAGATGATCATGTGGTTTTTGTCCTTCTTTTTGTTGATGTAGTGGATGATGTTGATGGATTTTCGAATGTTGTATCATCCTTGCATCCCTGGGATGAATCCCACTTGATCATGATGGATGATCATTTTGATGCATTTTTTAATTTGGTTTTCTAATATTTTATTGAGTATTTTTGCATCTATGTTCATCAGGGATATTGGTCTGTAATTTTCTTTTATTGTGGTGTCTTTGCCTGGTTTTTATATTAGAGTGATGTTGGTCTCGTAGAATGAGTTTGGGAGTATTTCTTCATCTTCTAGATTTTGGAATACTTTAAGGAGGATGGGTATTAGGTCTTCACTAAATGTTTGATAAGATTCAGCAGTGAAACCATCTGGTTCAGGTGTTTTGTTCTTAGGTTGTTTTTTGATTACCAATTAAGTATCTTTGCTGGTAACTAGTTTATTCGGATATTCTGTTTCTTCATGTGTCACCCTTGGAAGGTTGTATTTTTCTAGAAAGTTGTCCATTTCTTCTAGGTTTTCTAGTTTTTTATCATGTAATTTTTCATAGTATTCTCTCATAAATCATTGTATTTCTGTTTTGTCCATAGTGATTTTTTCCTTTCTCATTTCTGATTCTATTCATGTGTGTAGACTCTGTTTTTTTCTGGGTATGTCTGGCTAAGGATGTATCTATTTTGTTTATTTTCTCAAAGTACCAGCTCCTGCTTTCATTGATTCTGTCTATTGTTTATTCTTCTCGATTTTATATATTTCTGCTTTAATCTTTATTATGTCCCTCCTCCTACTGACTTTGGGCCTCATTTGTTCTTCTTTTTTGAGGGTCATTAATTGTGAGTTCAGACTGTTCATTTGGGATTGTTCTTCTTTCCTGAGGGAGGCCTGTATTGCAATGTATTTCCCTCCTAGCACAGCCTTCTCTGCGTCCCACAGATTTTGCGGTGTTGAATTATTGTTGTCATTTATCTCCATATATTGCTTGACCTCTGTTTTTATTTGGTCATTGATCCACTGATTATTTAGGAGCATGTTATTAAGCCTCCATGTGTTTGTGGGCTTTTTCATTTTCTTTGTGTAATTTATTTCTAGTTTCATACCTTTACGATCTGAGAAGCTGGTTGGTACAATTTCAATCTTTTTGAATTTACTGAGGTTCTTTTTGTGGCCTATTATAGGATCTATTCTTGAAAATGTTCCATGTACATTTGAGAAGAATGTGTATCCTGCTGCTTTTAGATGTTGAGTTCTGTAGATGTCTGATAGGTCCATCTGTTCTAATATGATGTTTAGTGCCTCTGTCTCTTTATTTATTTTCTGTCTGGTTGATCTGTCCTTTGGAGTGAGTGGTGTGTTGAAGTCTCCTAAAATTAATGCATAGCATTCTATTTCCCCTTTTAATTCTGTTAGTATTTGTTTTTCAAATGTAGGTGATCCGGTGTTGAGTGCATAGATATTTATAATCGTTATATCCTCTTGTTGGAATGACCCCTTTATCATTATGTAATGTCCTTCTTTGTTTCTTGTGACTTTCTTTGTTTTGAAGTCTATTTTGTCTGATAGAAGTACTGCAACTCCGGCTTTTTTCTCCCTATTAGTTGCATGTAATATCTTTGTCCATGCCCTTACTTTCAGTCTGTGTATGTCTTTGGGTTTGAAGTGAGTCTCTTGTAGGCAGCATATAGATGGGTCTTGTTTTTTTATCCATTTAGTGACTCTACCTCTTTTGATTGGTGCATTCAGACCATTTACATTTAGGGTGATTATCGATAGGTATGTTCTTATTGCCATTGCAGGCTTTAGATTCGTGGTTACCAACGGTTCAGGGGTAATTCCCTTACTATGTAACAGTCTAATTTAACTCACTTCGTTTACTATTACAAACACAAACTAAAGCTTTTTTTTTCCTCCTTTTTCTTCCTCCTCCATTCTTTGTATATTATGAATCATATTCTGCACTCTTTGTCTAGCCCTTGGGTGACATCTGTTTAGCCTTAGGAATACTTCCATCTTTAGGAGTCCCTCCAAAATGTGCTGTACAGGTGGTTTGTCGGAGGTAAATTCTCTCAGCTTTTGCTTATCTGAAAACTGTTTAATCCCCCCTTCTAATTTGAATGATAACGTTGCCAGGTAGCGTATTCTTGGTTTAAGGCCCTTCTGCTTCATTGCATTAAATATATCATGCTGCTCCCTGCTGGCCTGTAAGGTTTCTGTTGAGAAGTCTGATGATAGCCTTATTGGTTTTCCTTTGTATGTGATGTTTTTTCTCTCTCTAGCTGCTTTTAAAAGTCTGTCTTTATCCTTGATCTTTGCCATTTTAATTATTATATGTCTTGATGTTGTCTTCCTTCGGTCCCTTGTGTTGAGAGATCTGTGCATCTTGATGGCTTGAGAGACTATCTCCTTCCCCAGATTGGGGAAGTTTTCAGGAATTACTTCGTCAATGACCCTTTCTATCCCTTTTTCTCTCTTTTCTTCTTCTGGTACCCCTATAATGCGAATATTGTTCCGTGTGGGTTGGTCACCCAGTTCTCTCAATATTCTTTCATTTTTAGAGATTCTTTTTTGTCTCTGTGCCTCAGCTTCTTTGCATTACTGTTCTCTATTTTCTGTTCCATTTACCGTCTCTTCTACTACATTTAATCTGCTTTTTAATCCCTCTATTGTATGTTTCATTTCAGATATCGAATTTCTTAGGGATTGAATCTCTGATATAAATTCGTTCCTGACTTCTGAATATTTTTGTGTGCCTCCATAAGCATTTTTATAGTTTTTATTTTGAACTCTCATGTGGATTGGTGCATTCAGTTTCATTTGGCCTTTTTTCTTGGGTTTGTGAGATTTTACTGTGAACTATGTTCTTTTTTCTTTTTTTTTTGTTATCGTTAATCTACAATTACATGTGCAATATTATGGTTACTAAACTCCCCACTTCATCAAGTCTCCCCCCAACATACCCCATTACAGTCACTGTCCATCAGCATAGTGAGATGCTATAGCATCACTACTTGTCTTTTCTGAGTTGTACAGCCCTCTCCGTGCCCACTCCCGTACATTATGTCTGCTAATCATAATGTCCCTTTTTCCTCCTTTTCTCTCCCTTCCCACCCATCCTCCCCAGTACTTTTCCCTTTGGTAACTGTTTGTCCATTCTTGGGTTCTGTGAGTCTGCTGCTGTTTTGTTCCTTCAGGTTTTTTCTTTGTTCTTATAGTCCATATATGAGTGAAATAATTTGATACTTGTCTTTTTCTGCCTGGCTTATTTCACTGAGTATAATACCCTCTAGCTCCATCCATGTTGTTGCAAATGTCTGGATTTGTTTTCTTCTTATGGCTGAACAAATTCCGTTGCGTATATGTACCGCTTCTTCTTAATCCATTCATCTACTAGTGGACACTTAGGTTGCTTCCATTTCTTGGCTATTGTAAATAGTGCTGCCATAAACATAGGGGTGCATATGTCTTTTTCAAACTGGGTTCCTGCATTCTTAAGGTAAATTCCTAGGGGTGGGATTCCTGGGTGAAATGGTATTTCTATTTTGAGTTTGAGGAATATCCATACTACTTTCCACAATGGTTGAACTAATTTGCATTCCCACCAGCAGTGTGGGAAGGTTCCCCTTTCTGCACATCCTCACCAACATTTGTTGTTGTGTGTCTTTTGGATGTTGGCCGTCCTTACTGGTGTGAAGTGATATCTCATTGTGGGTTTAATTTGCATTTCTCTGATGATTAGCGATGTGGACCATCTTTTCATGTGCCTGCTGACCATCTGAATTTCTTCTTTGGAGAAGTGTCTGTTCACCTCCTCTGCCCATTTTTGAATTTGCTTATTTGCTTTTTGTTTGTTGAGGTGCATGAGCTCCTTATATATTTTGGATGTCAACCCCTTATTGGATATGTCATTTATGAATATATTCTCCCATACTGTAGGATGGCTTTTTGTTCTACTGATGGTGTCCTTTCCTGTACAGAAGCTTTTCAGCTTGATATAGTCCCACTTGTTCATTTTTGCTTTTGTTTCCCTTGCCCAGGGACATATGTTCATGAAGAAGTCGCTCATGTTTATGTCCAAGAGATTTTTGCCTATATTTTTTTCTAAGAATTTTACGGTTTCATGAATTACTTTGATCCATTTTGAGTTTACTTTTGTGTATAGGGTTAGGCAGTAATCCAGTTTCATTCTCTTACATGTAGCTGTCTAGTTTTGGCAACACCAGCTGTCGACGAGGCTGTCGTTTCCCCATTGTATATATGTGGCTCCTTTATCATATATTAATTGACTGTATAGGTTTGGGTTAATGTCAGGACTCTCTATTCTGTTCTACTGGTCTGTGGGTCTGTTCTTGTGCCAGTACCAGATTGTCTTGATTACTGTGGCTTTATAGTAGAGCTTGATGTCTGGGAGCGTAATTCCCCGTTTTCTTCTTCCTTCTCAGGATTGCTTTGGCTACTCCAGGTCTTTTGTGGTTCCATATGAATTTTAGAATTATTTGTTCCAGTTCATTGAAGAATGCTGTTGGTATTTTGATCTGCATTGCATTGAATCTGTAGATTGCTTTAGGTAGTATAGCTGTTTTGTCAATATTTATTCTTCTTATCCAAGAGCATGGGATGAATTTTTATTTGTTAGTGTCCTCTTTAATTTGTCTTAGGAGTGTCTTGTAGTTTTTAGGGTATAGGTCTTTCACTTCCTTTGTTAGGTTTACTCCTAGGTATTTTATTCTTTTTGATGCAGTTGTGAATGGAATTGTATTTCTGATTTCTGTTCCTGTTAGCTCATCGTTAGTGTATAGGAAAGCAACAGATATCTGTGTATTGATTTTTTGTCCTCAACTTTGCTGAAACCAGATATTACTTGTTTTAATTTTGGAGTAGAGTCTTTAGGGATTTTTATGTACAATATCATGTCTGCAAATTGTGACAATTTGACTTCTTCTTTACCAATCTGGATTCCTTGTATTTCTTTGTTTTTTTCTGATAGCCGTGGCTTGGACTTCCAGTAGTATGTTGAATAATAGTGGGGAGAGTGCGCATCCCTGTCTTGTTTTCGATCTTAGATGAAAAACTTTCAGCTTCTTACTGTTAAGCATGATGTTGGCTGTGGGTTTGTCATATATGGCCTTTATTTTGTTGAGGTACTTGCCGTCTATACCCATTTTGTTGAGTGTTTTTATCATGAATGGCTGTTGAATTTTGTTTAATGCTTTTTCAGCATCTATGGAGATGATCATTTGGTTTTTCTTCTTCTTTTTGTTGATGTGGTGAATGATATTGATGGATTTTCGAATGTTGTACCATCCTTGCATCCCTGAGGTGAATCCCACTTGATCATGGCGTATTATTCTTTCGATGTATATTAGAATTCAGTTTGCTGATGTTTTGTTGAGTATTTTTGCAGCTATGTTCATCAGCGATATTGGTCTGTAATTTTCTTTTTTGGTGAGATCTTTGCTGGGTTTTGGTATTAGAGTGATGCTGTCTTCATAGAATGAGTTTGGAAGTATTCTCTCCTCTTCTATTTTTTGGAAAACTTTAAGGAGAATGTGTATTATTTCTTTTCTATATGTCTGATAAAATTCAGAGGTGAAATCATCTGGCCCGGGGGTTTTGTTCTTGGGTAGTTTTCTGTTTACCGATTCAATTTCATTGTTGGTAATTGGTGTGTTTAGATTTTCTGTTTCTTCCTTTGTCAGTTTGGAAGGTTCTATTTTTCTATGAAGGTGTACATTTCTTCTACATTTTCCAGCTTGTTAGCATATAGATTTTCATAGTATTCTCTACCAATTCTTTGTATTTCTGTTGAGTCCATCGGGATTTTTCCTTTCTCATTTCTGATTCTGTTTATGTGTGTAGATTCTCTTTTTCTCTTAATAAGTCTGGCTAAGGGTTTATCTATCTTGTTTATTTTTCCAAAGAACCAGCTCTTGGTTTCATTGATTTTTTCTATTGTTTTATTCTTCTCAGTTTTATTTATTTCTTCTCTAATCTTTATTATGTCCCTCCTTCTGGTGACTTTGGGCCTCATTTGTTCTTCTTTTTCCAATTTCAATAATTGTCACTTTAGACTATTCATTTGGGATTGTTCTTCCTTTTTTAAATAGGCCTGGATTGCAATATACTTTCCTCTTAGAACTGCCTTTGCTGCTTCCCACAGAAGTTGGGGCTTTGTGCTGTTGTCATTTGTCTCCATATATTGTTTGATCTGTTTTAGTTTGGTCGTTGATCCATTGATTATTTAGGAGCATGTTGTTAAGCCTCCATTTATTTGTGAGCCTTTTTGTATTCTTTGTGCAATTTATTTCTAGTTTTATACCTTTGTGATCTGAGAAGTTGGTTGGTAGAATCAATATTTTTGAATTTACTGAGGTTCTTTTTGTGGCCTAGTATGCGGTCTATTTGGCAAATGTTCCATGTGCACTTGGGAAAAATGTGTGTCTTGTTGCTTTTGGGTGTAGAGTTCTGTAGATGTCTGTTAGGTCCATCTGTTCTAGTGTGTTGTTCAGTGCCTCAGTGTCTTTACATATTTTCTGTCTGGTTGATCTGTCTTTTGGAGTGAGTGGCATGTTGAAGTCTCCTAAAATGAATGCATTGCTTTTTATTTCATCCCTTAATTCTGTTAGTATTTTTTGTCATATATGTCGGCGCTCCTGTGTTCAGTGCATATATATTTATAATGGTTATATCTTCTTGTTGGGCTGACCCCTTTGTCATTATGTAATATCCTTCTTTATCTCTTGTTACTTTCTTCGTTTTGAAGTCTATTTTGTCTGATACAAGTACTGTAACACCTGCTTTTTTCTCACTGTTGTTTTCATGAAATATCTTTTTTCATCCCTTCACCTTTAGTCTGTGTATATCTTTGGGTTTGAGGTAAGTCTCTTATAAGCAGCATGTAGATGGGTCTTGCTTTTTATCCATTCTATTACTTTGTGTCTTTTGATTGGTGCATTTAGTCCATTTACATTTAGGGTGATTCTCGATAAATATGTACTTATTGCCATTGCCAGGTTTAGATTCATGGTTACCAAAGGTTCAAGGGTAGCTTCTTTGCTATTTAACAGTCTAACTCAACTCTTTTGTTAAGCTCTTATAAACAGAGTCTGGTGATTCATTTCTCTCCCTTTTTATTCTTCCTCCTCCATTCTTTATATGATAGGTGTTTTATTCTGTACTCTTTTACATTTCCTTTGACTGCTTTTCTGGATAGTTGATTTTATTTTTTGCCTTTAGTTAATATTTGGATGGTCTGCTTTCTTTGCTATGATTTCATTTTCGCTGGTGACATCTTTTTACCCTTTGAAGTGCTTCCATCTAGAGCAGTCCCTTTAAGATATCCTGTAGAGGTGGTTTGTGGGAGGCAAATTCCCTCAACTTCGCTTGTTTGTGAATTGTTTAATCCCTCCCTCAAATTTAAATGATAATCGTGCTGGATACAGTATTCTTGGATGAAGGCCCTCTGTTTCATTGCATTAAATATGTCATGCAATTCTCTTCTGGCTTGTAACGTTTCTGTTGAGAAGTCTGATGGTAGTCTGATGGGTTTTCCTTTGTAGGTGATCTTTTTTCTCTCTCTTTCTCTCTTTAATACTTTGTTCTTGTCTTTGATCTTTGTCATTTTAATTATTATGTGTCTATGTGTTGTCTTCCTTGGGTCCCTTGTGTTGGGAGATCTGTGGGCTTCCATGGTCTGAGAAACCATTTCCTTTCCTAGCTTGGACAAGTTTTCCTGAATTATGTCTTCAAAGACACTTTCTATCCCTTTTTCTCTCTCTTCTTATGGGACTCCTGTAATGCGAGTATTGTTCCGTTTGGATTGGTCACACGGTTCTCTTAATATTCTTTCATTCCTAGAGATCCTTTCATCTCTCTCTGCCTCAGCTTCTCTGCATTCCTGTTCTCTGATTTCTATTCCATTAACTGTCTCTTTCACCTTGTCCAGTCTGCTCTTGAGTCCGTCAATCGATTGTTTCATTTCTGTAATGTCTCTCCTGACTTCCTCCCTTAGCTCATGCATATTTTTCTGTAGGTCCATCAGCATGGTTATGACTTTTATTCTGAATTCTTTTTCACAAAGATTGTTTAAATCTATCGCACCAGGCTCTCTCTCTTGGGTTGTCTGGGTGATCCTTGACTGGACTGTATTCTTCTGTCTTTTCATGGCGATGGAAGTGGTCGCAGGCCAGTGCCACATGTGTCAGCTGGGAGAACAAAGTCCCTTCCTGCTTGTTGTTCTCTTTGCCCTTGTCCACAGCCTGTGCCGGTTACCCGCACACCAGGAGGCAGTTTTTGGGATAATCACCATAGCTGTCATGTGAGGAGCCACCCTCAGGCTAGGCTAGAGCACTGCAGGGGTTTTCAGCCATGCTGGATGCATTCTTCGCCCCTTGGTGCCTTCGAGACCTTGCTCTGGCTTCTGCGGCCCTACCAGGTTAGCTGTGCGCCCACCGGTAGGAGATTCTCTGTGGGTGCTGTGGTCGGGACTGCTCTCCTGCTGATCCGCAGTTGTGGCGGATCCGCCGGACTGGTTGCCACACCTGCCGGGGGTACAAATGACAGGCTGCTTATTGCCATCAGGGGTTTCGGCTGGGTTACTTTATCCGGCAGCTGGTTAGGGGGCCCGAAATTCCTCAAGATTCACATGATGTGCTGGAATGATTTTGTTCTGCTATTAGGCCATTGTCTCTTTAAGACTTTTAAAAAAGCACCCCCTTTTCCTTTGTCCCAGGGAATCTGGCCGTGGGGACCCGCTCACAGTCTCCGTCTTGGATCCTGCCCTTCCGTTTCTCTAATCTCCAACACACCATGCAATGTGTGTCTGTGCTCCAGGTGCAGATCACCAGGGCTAGTTATTTAGCAGTCCTGTGCTTCCACTCCCTCCCCACTCTGATTCTTTTCCTCCCGCCGGTGAGCTGGGGTGGGGGAGTGCTCGGGTTGCGGCTTTGTATGTTACCTGCTTCGTGAGGCACTGAGTTCTCGCAGATGTAGCTGTAGCCTGGCTGTTGTACTGTATCTTCTGGTCTCTCTTTTAGGAATAGTTGTATTTGTTGTATTTTTACAAATATGTATGGTTTTGGGAGGATATTTCTGCTGCACTGCTCACACCGTCATCTTCCCAGAATTCCCTGAACCATGTTCTTTTGACATTTCATATTTCTGTGTGGTGTCCACTAGTGCCCAGAAACTCCAGTCTCTGGAGCTGCTCAGCCCCTAGAGTGATGTTGGGGGTTGTAGGTGAGCAGAGCTAGTGCCTTGTAGGCAGAAAGATGTGTTTCCTGTTTCCCGTATGCTTTGTCTGTCTCCAGTGTCAGAGCCAGTGGGCAAAGCACACATCTGTAAGCCTCTGTGCTTTGCGTCTCTAGCAGTTGTAGGCAGGGCCTCCCTCTGGCTGGACTGATGCCAGCGCAGTGACTGCTCTTTTGCGAGTGGGTGTCTGCAGGCCAGTAGGAAGGCTTGGCAGGCTTTGTGTCACAGTGGGGGGACTTGGAGCTGAGTAGGCAGCCAGGGTGATGGAGCACCTGAAGCTCCTCAATGTTCCCAACCAGCTGGGCAGAGTGCACCCAGACAACCTTGTCCAGCTCTCCCTTCTTCCGTGCAGCAAG
Organism: Phataginus tricuspis; assembly: GCA_029783875.1. NCBI lineage: Eukaryota > Metazoa > Chordata > Mammalia > Pholidota > Manidae > Phataginus > Phataginus tricuspis. The sequence continues at coordinate 3,606,991 of JAQQAC010012408.1, read as the reverse complement.
CTCCGTGCAAACCCTGCACCTTCAGCAGCCCTCTCACTGCTGTGATGCCTCTCAGACTGCCCGCCCTTTCTCTGACACAGAGCGGCCATGTGTGTATCCTGTCTCCCACAAACGGCTGGAATGTCAGTCTCCCAGGCTCTACCCCGTCCGAGCTCCCAATGTCCAGAGCACCACACAGTATAGGCTTCCGCTCACAAAGCAGATCTCCAAGGTTAGGTGTTCAGCCATCCCAGGATTCCCATCCCTCCCTGCTCTGTTTCTCTTCCTCCTGCCAGTGAGCTGGGGTGGGGGAAGGGATTGAGTCCTGCCGGATTAAGGGAGGTGTGCTCTGTTCGTGAGGTCTGTATGCAGTCTGGATCAGCCTTCTTTCTTCTTGCTGTTTTAGGATTAGTTGTATTAATTAACTGTATTTTTGTACTGTTTTTGGTTTTGGGAGGAGTTCTCCGTGTCACCTCTCATGCAGACATCTTGAATCCTCTTCCAGGAATGTATACAATTTAAAAGAAGTAACACACTTTCTTTTAAAGAAAGATTGGAAAAGATGGAAAGTTAAAAAGAATAAAATAGCAATAACTCTATTCCCCAAAGTCATCTTTCATCAGTTTTTTGGAGTAATTCCTTCATTCTTTATTATATATATAGGTCTTTTTTAATAGTTATAAATACATAACTATATAGTTTACATTGCCTGGTCTTTTCATGTAAATATATATATTGACCTTTTTTTCATGTTGTTACATATTCTATATAAATAATTTTTAATAGTTAAATAAAATAATATATTTAATTCCTATTTGGGGACATTTATGTCTTTTTTTTAAGGTATTATTATTATTATTATTTATTTTATTAAGGTATTATTGATATACACTCCTATGAAGGTTTCACATGAAAAAACAATGTGGTTACTACATTTACCCATATTATCAAGTCCCCACCCATTCCCCAATGCAGTCACTGTCCAGTGTAGTAACATGCCACAGATTCACTGTTTGCCTTCTCTGTGCTACACTGTTTCCCCCATGATCCCCCCCACACCATGTATACTAAACATAATACTTCTCAATCACCTTCTCCCTTCCTCTCCACCCACCCTCCCACACCCCTCCCCTTTGGTAACCACTAGTTCCTTCTTGGAGTCTCTGAGTCTGCTGCTATTTTGTTCCTTCAGGTTTGCTTCATTGTTATACTCCACAAATGAGGGAAATCATTTAGCACTTGTCTTTCTCTGCCTGGGTTATTTCACTGAGCATAATATCCTCCAGCTCCATCCATGTTGTTGCAAATGGTAGGATTTCTTTCTTTCTTATGGTTGAGTAGTATTCCATTGTGTATATGTACCACATCTTCTTTATCCATTCATCTACTAATGGACACTTAGGTTGCTTCCATATCTTGGCTAATGTAAAAAGTGCTGCGATAAACATAGGGGTGCATATGTCTTTTTGAATCTGAAAAGTTGTATTCTTTGGGTAAATTCCAAGAAGTGGAATTCCCGATTTTTCTATTTTTAGTTTTTTGAGGAACCTCCATATTGCCGTCCACAATGGTTGAACTAGTTTACATTCCCACCAGCAGTGTAGGAGGGTTCCCCTTTCTCTGCATTCTCACCAGCATTTGTTGTTCTCAGTCTTTTTGATGCTGGCCATCGTTACTGGTGTGAGGTGATATCTTATTGTGGTTTTAATTTGCATTTCCCTGATGATTAGTGATGTGGAGCATCTTTTCGTGTGTTTGTTGGCCATCTGAATTTCTTCTTTGAAGAACTGTCTTCTTAATATCGTCTGCCCATTTTTTAATCAGGTTGTTTGCTTTTTGGGTTATGAGGCATGTAAGTTCTTTATATATTTTGGATGTTAACCCCTTTCAGATATGTCATTTACAAATATATTCTCCCATACTGTAGGGTGCCTTTTTGTTCTGTTGATGTTGTCCTTTGCCATATAGATATTTTTTAGTTTGATGTAGTCCCATGAGTTCATTTCTGCTTTTGTTTCCCTTGCTCGAGGAGGTGCATTCAGGATGAAGTTGCTCATGCTTATATTCAGGAGATATTTGCCTATGTGCTATTGTAAGAGTTTTATGGTTTCATGACTTACATTCAGGTCTTTGATCCATTTTGAGTTTAGTTTTCTGTATGGGGTTAACCAATAATCCAGCTTCATTCTCTTGCATGTAGCTGTTCAGTTTTGCCAACTCCCACTGATGAAGAGACTGTCATTTCCCCACTGTATGTCCATGGCTCCTTTATCATAGATTGACCATATATGGTTGGGTTTATAATCAGGGCTCACTACTCTGTTCCATTGGTGTATGGATATGTTCTTGTGCCAGTACCAAATTGTCTTGATTACTCTGGCTTTGTACTAGAGCTTGAAGTTGGGGAACATAATCTGCCCACTTTATTCTTCCTTCTCAGGATTGCTTTGGCTATTTGGGGTCTTTTGTGGTTCCATATGAATTTTACAACAATTTTCTCTAGTTTGTTGAAGAATGCTGTTGGTATTTTGATAGGAATTGCATTGAATCTGTAGATTGCTTTAGGCAGGATGCCGATTTTGACAATATTAATTATTCCTATCCATGAGCAGGGGATCCATTTACATTTATTGGTGGTATTTCTTTAATTTCTCTCATGAGTGTCTTGTAGTTTTCAGTGTATAGGTTTTTCACTTCCTTGGTTAGTTTTATTCCTAGGTATTTTATTCTTTTTGATGCAACTGTAAGTGGAATTCTTTTCCTTATTTCTCTCTCTGCTAGTTCATTGTTAGCATATAGGTATGCCACAGACTTCTGTGCATTAATTTTGTATCCCACAACTTTGCTGAATTCAGATATTAGATCTAGTTGTCTTGGAGTGGATTCTTTAGGGTTTTTTATGTACAATATCATGTCATCTGCAAACACGGACAGTTTAACTTCTTCCTTGCCAATCTGGATGCCTTTATTTCTTTGTGGTGTCTGATTGCCATGGCTAGGACCTCCAGTACTATGTTGAATAGAAGTGGGGAGAGTGGGCATCCTTGTCTTGTTCCCGATCTTAAAGGAAAAGCTTTCAGCTTCTCGCTCTTAAGTATAATGTTGGCTGTGGGTTTGTCATATATGGCCTTTATTATGTTGAGGTACTTGCCTTCTATACCCATTTTGTTGAGAGTTTTTATCATGAATGGATGTTGAATTTTGTCAAATGCTTTTTCAGCATCTATTGAGATGATCATACGGTTTTTTTTGTTCTTTTTGTTGATGTGGTGAATGATGTTAAGGGATTTTTTAATGTTGTACCATCCTTGCATCCCTGCAATACATCCTACTTGATCATGATGGATGATCTTTTTGATGTATTTTTGAATTCGGTTTGCTAATATTTTGTTGAATATTTTTGCATCTATGTTCATCAGGGATATTGGTCTGTAATTTTCTTTTTTTGTGGTGTCTTTGCCTGGTTTTGGTGTTAGAGTGATGCTGGCGTCATAGAATGAGTTTGGAAGTATTCTGTCTTCTACTCTTTGGAAAACTTTAAAGAGGATGGGTATTAGGTCTTTACTAAATGTTTGATAAAATTCAACAATGAAGCCATCTGGTCCAGGTGTTTTGTTCTTAGGTAGGTTTTTGATTACCAGTTCAATTTCGTTGTTGGTAATTGCTTTGTTCAGTTTTTTTGTTTCTTTCTGCGTCATCCTTGGATGGCTGTATTTTTCTTTAAAGTTGTCCATTTCTTCTAGGTTATTCAGTTTATTAGCATATAATTTTTCATAGTATTCTCTAATAGTTCTTTGTATTTTGTGGTATCCATAGTGATTTTTCCTTTCTCATTTCTGATTTTGTTTGTGTGAATAGATTCTTTTTGTTTCTTGATAAGTCTGGGTAGGGTTTATCTATTTTGTTTATTTTCTCAAAGATCCAGCTCTTGCTTTCATTGATTCTTTCTGTTGTTTTATTTTTCTCGATTTTATTTATTTCTGCTCTAATCTTTATTATGTCCCTCCTTCTACTGACTATGGGCCTCATTTTTTCTTCTTTTTTCTAGTTTCGTTAATTGTTAGTTTAGATTGCTCATATGGAATTGTTCTTTCCTGAGGTAAGCCTGTATAGCAGTATACTTTCCTCTTAGCATGAACTTCGCTGCATCCCACAGATTTTATGGTCTTGAATTATTGTAGTCATTTGTCTCTGTATATTGCTTGATCTCTGTTTTTATTTGGTCATTGGTCCACTGATTATTTAGGAGCATGTTGTGAAGTCTCCATGTGTTTGTGGGATTTTTCATTTTCTTTGCGTAATTTGTTTCTAGTTTCTTGCCTTTGTGGTCTGAGAAACTGGTTGGTACAATTTCAGTCTTTTTGAATTTACCAAGCCTCTTTTTGTGGTCTAGTATTTGATCTATTCTTGAAAATGTTCCATGTGCACCTGAGAAGAATGTGTGTTCTGCTGCTTTTGTGTGTAGAGTTCTGTATATGTCTGTTAGGTCCATCTGTTCTTATTGTTGTTCAGTGCCTCTGTCTCCTTACTTATTTTCTGTCTTGTTGATCTGTCCTTCAGAGTGGAGTGTTGACGTCTCCTAGGATGAATGCATTGCATTCTATTTCCCATTTTAATTCTGTTAGTATTTGTTACACACATGTAGGTGCTCCTGTGTTGAGCGCACAGATATTTATAATGGTTGTGTCTTCTTGTTGGATTGACCCCTTAATCATTATGTAATGTCCTTCTTTGTCTCTTGTGACTTTCTTTTGAAGTCTATTTTGTCTGACACAAGTACTGCAACTCTTGCTTTTTCCTCCCTATTAGTTGCCTAAAATACCTTTTTCCATTCCTTCACTTTTAGTCAGTGTATGTCTTTGGGTTTAAAGTGAGTCTTTTGTAGGCAGCATATAGATCTGTCTTGCATTTTTATCCATTCAGTGACTCTATGTCTTTTTATTGGTGCATTCCCTCCATTTACATTTAGGGTGATTATCGATTGGTATGTACTTATTGCCATTGCAGGCTTTAAGTTTGTGGTTACCAAAGGTTCAGGGTTAATTTCCTTACTGTCTAAGAGTCTTACTTATCTCACTTAATATGCTATTACAAACACAATCTAAAGGGTTTTTTTTTCTCCTCCTTTCTCTTCCTCCTCCATTCTTTATATATTAGGTATCATATTCTGTACTCTGTCTATCCCTTGATTGACTTTGGGGGTAGTTAATTTAATTTTACATTTGCTTAGTAATTCGCTGTTCTACTTTCTTTACTGTTGTTTTATTACCTCTAGTGACAGCTATTAAACCTTAGGAACACTTCCATCTATAGCAATCCCCCCAAAATACAGTGTAGAGATGGTTTGTGGGAGGTAAATTCAACTTTTGCTTATTTAGAAATTGTTTAATCCCTCCTTCAATTTAAATGATTATCTTGCCGGATAAAGTAATCTTAGTTCAGGCCCTTCTTCTTCATTGCATTAAATATATCATTCCACTCCCTTCTGGCCTGTAAGGTTTCTGCTGAGAAGTCTGGTGATAGCCTGATGGCCTTTCCTTTGTATGTGATCTTGTTTATTTCTCTGGCTGCTTTTAATAGTCTGTCTTTATCTGTGATCTTTGCCTTTTTAATTAGTATATGTTTTGGTGTTGTCTTCCTTGGGTCCCTGTGTTGTGAGATCTGTGCATCTCCATGGCCTGAGAGACTATCTCCTTTTCTAGATTGGGGAAGTTTTCAGCGATTACCTCCTCAAAGACACTTTCTATCCCTTTTTCTCTCTCTTCTTTTCTGGTACCCCTATAATGAGAATATTGTTCCTTTTGGGTTGGTCACACAGTTCTCTCAATATTCTTTCATTCCCAGAGATCCTTTTTTCTCTCTGTGCCTCAGCTTCTTTGTATTCCTCTTCTCTATTTTCTATTTCATTTATTGTCTCTTCCACCATATCCAATCTTCTTTTAATACCCTCCATTGTGTTCTTTAACGATTGGATCTCCGATCGGAATTCATTTCTGAGTTCTTGAATATCTTTCCGTACCTCTATGAGCATGTTAATGATTTTTATTTTGAACTACCTTTCAGGAAGAGTCATGAGATCCATGTCATTTAAATCTTTCTCAGGAGTTGTATTAATAATTTCACTTTGAACCAGGTTTCTTTGGCATTTCATGTTTGTATATGGCGCCCTCTAGTGTCCAGAAGCTCTACTCTCTGGATCTGTTCAGCCCTTGAAGCAATGTCGGGGGTCACAATGGAATAGTATTGGTGCCTGGGGGGAGGAAAGAGCTGTCTTCTGCGTACTTGCTGCTATGCCTGACTCCTCTGCCTGAACCAGTGCGACGAGTGCACAGGTATAAACCTCTATGCTTTGCGTTTGTAGTTGCTGTAGACAGATCTTCCCTCTGGCTGGCCTAACACCAGTGTAGGGTTTGCCGGTTTGCAAACCAGGTGGGGCTGGCTGGGAGAAAGGCACAGTAGACTGCATATCATGGAGGGGTTCCTTGGAGCTGTGTAGCCAGCCAGGGACCTGGAATACCTGAAGAACGTGAAAGCTCCCAATCTGCTGGGCAGAGTGTACCCGGAGAATTTTGTCTACCTGTCCTTTCTCCTGTGCAGTAAGCTCTGTGCAATCCTTGCCTCTTTAGCAGCCCTCTTGCTAAGGACTTCCTTATTAGGAAGTCTCTCAGACTGCCCACCTTTCTTTTGTCCCAGAGCAGCTGGATATAGATCCCTGCTTTCCACACGTGGCTGGAATCTCAGTCTCTCCAGGAATTCTCCCCGTCTTAGTTTCCAACCCCCTACTCACGAGAGTACCATGCAAGCACCATGCAATATATGTTTGTCCTCCCAGAGCAGATCTCCGGAGTTAGGTATTCAGCAGTCTCAGGCCTCCACTCCCTCCCCACTCCATTTCTCTTCCTCCCACCCGTCGGCTTGATTGGGGTCCCGCCAGGCCCCAGCTTTGGTACGTTACCCTATTGCATGAGATCTGCTCTTTTCTCCAGGTTTATGCAGTCTGGCGCAGTCCTCTTTCATGTTGCTCTTTCAGAATAGTTGTATTAATTATATTTTCCTGTTATATGCGGTTTTAGAAGGAAGCCTCTGTCTCACCTCACATGCCAGCATCTTCCTACATTTATGTCATTTTGAAGATTTTACTTTATATGTAATGCTCAGTGAACAGCTTTGTACATAAATTTTTTCTCTATTTTGAATTGTTTCTTTAGGATAGATTCTTAGAAATGGAGTTATTTGGTAAACAGGTAGATTTTGAGAGATGATCAGGGGCTGCAGGGAGGAAGAGGAATGAACACTTTCAGTACTGATGTTGCATACTTTATATCTAACCTGTCTAGAGGCCCATAATAGCGGGTTATTGCACTGGTAGAGATACCAAGAGTGATCACGGATAGTAACATGAGTAATGTTTTAGTTTAATAGAATAGAACTAAATTAATAATTGAGGAGTTAATAGGATATTGGCCTATGTTGTTATTTAAATCTTCCTTAATCCCCTGAAATGAAAGTCACCTCTGTTTTCACTATACATCTATAGCATATTGATTGTGCTCCTTTCATGGCACTCTCCCATTCTCGTTTTATATTCATATCTGTCTAGGCAAAGACTCCCTTGAGGACAAATTCTTGTTTTCACCTCATCTAGCACAGCATCTTGAAGATAACATATTATGCACTTATTAGATTAATGTGGGAAAGAAGCATTGTTTAACAACCTTTTGAGGTGTTAAATCACTCCTTTATATGACATCACTGTTTTGAAAGATGTTTCAGTAAGCTGGTAACAGTGTAGAACAGGCTATAGAAATGAAAATTGGACCTGAGTTATTCATATTAATTTTTTCTTGTCCTTTTTGAGTGGACTCCTGCTCCTTGTTTAGAGATTATTCTCTGATTTAAAGTTTTGGCAAATAATGACTGCTACCCTAGAAAAATGTAAGGTAGCCATAGTTACACTTTTGACTGCCCAGTTTGGTACAGTGAGAAAGAGGTAATATATCTTTGTTTGACTTCTGTCTACTTCCTCTTTCCTTCTTTTACTTGGGTGTGTGTTCAGGTAGCTTGTGGATTGAGAATTTTTAATTTCTTAATGTTCTGTATCATCAGTAGGCTTACAGTATTTATTGTTGGCTTTCCCCAGATTGGATTTTGATGATGATGGAGACGGGAACAGTAAATTTTTGAGGTAAGATTTTGAAAACTTTTTCTAGATTTCTGATATTAGTAATTAGGTCATGTAATATTTTCATGCTTAAGCCTTAAGGAGAATGCTCTGTCTTAAAACTGAATTTTCCTGTTATATTATATCTCATAAAAATTTCAAGCATTCTGCTAATAGCTCCAGAAAAAGGATCTCAGGAAGGAGAGGGCAGAGAATTTACAAGGCCTTCTGTATTAGTTATCCACTGCTGTGTGGCTTAAAAACTATAAATTACTATTTCTCACTATTCCTTGTATTAGCGGGGTGGTAATTCTGCTTATCTGGCCTATTAGTCACTCATAAGATTGCATTCATATGGTCCCTTAGGAACTGGAATCAGCTAACATGGCTGGGTATCTCTTTCTTTGTGGTCTTTTATCTTTAAGGAGGCCAGACTGGGTTTCTTTATATGGTGATGGCTACAACCCAAAGGGCAAGTCCCAGTCTTAAGTGCTTATCAAGACTCTGCTTTGTATTGACATTTGCAGATGTCCTGTTGGCCAAAGCCAAGTCACATGTCCAAGTCCTGAGTCAGTGTGGGAGGGGGCTACACAGAGGGTGGGTCTGGAAGGTGTAATGTGTTGGTGAGTCATTAATGTACTATTCTTTCGTACCCCTTCATACCTGTTGACTTTTCCTACAGAGTAGGAATTGGGATTTTTATCCTTGAGTAATGAATTTCGGGAGCACTGAAAATGGACTTTTAAATATATTGATGGAGTTTTTTTTTACTGGAGGGATATGTTTATTCTTGCTGAAAACCAATTATTTGGCTTTGTTTTTAAGTAAGGAAAGCAATGAGAGTCAAATAAAGGAAAATAACCTTGACTGCAACTTGTGTTTTTTCTTTCCAAAGTTGATACTATTACCTAGGTAGAATCTACATTGCAGAGTAACAATTACTTGAGACATAAATAAAGGAGCCTTATTTTTTTTAATTATTTTATTATGTGAATGCCCTGATTTCATTTCATTTGTTTTATTAACTAAACTTTCGTAAGTAATAAAAATATATTTTATTGTAAACATTTTAAACAGTACAAAGTTATGTGTAGTGAAAATACATCCTCCTTTCATTTAAGATCTTCAGGACCCTTCCCCTTAGACAACTACAGTTTCTGGTTTATTGAGTATCCTTTCAGAAATATTCAGTGCATATGTAGGTGTATTTAAATGTTTATGTGTGCACATACACACACTAATAATTTCCTCAGTTTTTGTTTTACAAAGGATGCACATATTTAAGTTGCTTATCATTGTTTAGTTTAATAATGCTTAATTCAGTCAGTGACATACTTTTATTTACTTTTTTTCATAATGTTTAAAGTTAGACTTGTATTTCTAGCTACTGAATAGTTGAGGAACGATGCCAGATACCCTTGCAAATGACAGCTGTGGCTTGCTCACCATAAAGAGATAGTTGCAAATTATTGGAGCAAATAATTCTCCAAGAGAGCTGTTGAGACTCAATGAGTATCAATAAATGTGAAGGGGAAGAGATTTCAATTTCTGGAAGGGATAGACTTTTAAAACAGTTCTGTTGGGAAGTCCTCCAATTGGGAATCCTTAATTATAATGATAGATACTACTAGTGGAACAGTGTTGTGCATATGAATGGGATGTAAGTAACCACTAACTTTATTTATACCTATCAGCTCTAGCCCTGAGTCATTTCCTCCATTGTCACAAAATCTAGTGGTCACAAACTGTATACATATCCAAAGAAGTTCATTCGTCCTTTTTCCAGCCATAAAAAAAGACTGTCACAATTCATTCTATCAAGTGGATCATTATAGCCAAGAGAGGCATCACCAAATTTCTTTATTTAACTATCAGTACCTTTTTTTTTCTGAATAATTGGGATTTTCCATTCTGGTCAATGAGTTGGAAGCCTTATTTGCCGTCTATCTGTGAATCAATACTAAATCTTGTTGGTGGATGCTACTTTGGACAGTTGTAATTTATTTTTTTCACTGCTTTGTTCAAATGTCATTGGTTATATTCTCCAGACTTCTATAAAACAATTTTTAGGAATATTAAGTATTTTAAACTCAAGGTACAATATCAATACGAGTATCTAGAATAGTGGATCTTAATTGAATACATGTACAAATCCACCTGGGGTCTTGATAAGATGAGGATCTATTTCAGTAGGGGCAGAAGGGCACAAGATCTGCTTTCTTACTAGATTCCTGGGAGCTGCTGTTGCTTCTTGCCGCTGACCATGCTGAGTAGTAAGGATATGGAAGACTCATTCTTGAGATTCAAAGGTTAATGTGTAAATTATATGTCTTTTATTTAGTTTGGGGCCCTTGTTTTCATTAGGAGTTTGTAGGGTCTGATTTATAGAATATTTTGTGTCCTAGAAACAGATAGTTTGTCCATGAGCTGAAATTCTACTGTATGTCCATATTTGTCATCATTCTACTTCTGCTTTCCAGTTATTTTCAAAAGCTTTAAAAATTCTGGGGGGCACATTAGTTGAGGATTTATAGCCTGTGAAGGCAGAGTTTATAAATTCTGGCTCTAATTTAAAAACTAGTTTAGCTGCAAATTTTGTGAGACTTGCCTATCTCCCAAAACCACTTTCTGCCTAAAGTTGATAAATCTTTGCTATGTGATAACCTGTGGCAATGCGAGGAGGAAAATTTAGATCATCCAGACAATAGTGTTTTTAAAGTTGGGTTTTCCTACCTTAGCACATTCTTCTTTGTGGTTTCTGTAGTAGCAAACAGGATTTAGTAGCTTATTAAGTAGAAGTTGTTGGGATGAATGGATTGTGTTTCCTTGATCCAAGAGATAAAGTGCATAGTTCAAATCATAATTTAAAACTATCTCTTAAAAACTTCTGCATATTAAAGCAAACAAACAGTGAAAAGGTAACCCATGGAGTGGGAGAAAATATTTGCAGTTCATATGTCTGATAAGGGTTAATATCTATAATGTATGAAGAACTACAGCTCAATACCAAAAAAACCAATTAAAAGGTTGGCAAAGGACTTGATCAGACATTCTTCAAAGAGGATATGCAAATGAACAAAAAGAGCATGAAGAGGTGTTCGGCATCAGTAATCATTAGAGAAATACACATCGAAACTATAGTGAGGTGCAGTAGTTGAAACTATTATAAGTAGTTGTTCTGTAATTGAAACTACTACAAGGTGCTAAAATATAGCACCTCATTCCCATTAGGATGGCCACCAAAAAAAAAAAAAAAACAACCAGGAGGGGGGAGATTTGGAACTAATAGGCACTGTTGGTGGGAATGTGAAACAGTATAGTCTATATAGAAAACAGTATGAAGGTTCCTCAAAAAATTAAAAACAATTGTCATGTGATCCAGCAATACCACTTCTGGTTATATATCCAAAAAGAATTGAAAGTAGGATCTTGGGGAGATATTTCCACACCCTTGCTTATTGCCCCATTTTTCATAATAACCAAGAGATGGAAGCAACTGAAATATTCATTGACAGATGATTACATAAAGAAAATATGGTATATATTTCCAGTGGAATATTATTCAGCCTTAATAAAGAAGGAAACCTTGTCACACGCTACATGGGTAAACCTTGAGGCTGTTATACTAAGTGAGATTAGCTAGTCACAAGAAAACAAGTACTGTATGATTCTACTTGTATGATATATCTAAAATAGTCAAAATTGGAGAGAGAGAAAGCAGAATGACGGTTGCCAGGAGCCCCGGGGGTAGAGTTCGAGGATATGGAATGGGAAGAAGGTGTTCATTGTTTCAGTTTTGCATGATGAGAAAATTCTAGAGATCTGTTGCACAGCAATATGAATAGTTAGCTCTGCTGAGCTGTACATTTAAAAATGGTTTAGTTAGTGAATTTTATGTTAATGTGGTTTTCTGTAATTAAAAACAAAACCAAAAGCAAAACTATTCCTAACTTCAAGATAGTGCTGACAGGACAGTAAGCTGTGCCTCCATGAGATTATCATCTTTTTTTGGAGTGTCTGATAAAAGTAAAGGAGACATCAGAAACCTGATAAATAATAGTCATGGGTTGTTTTAAGTTCTGTGGAATGCTGTTTTCTCTCTCGCTTTGTGATGTTTTTCCATTGGCTTTTTTCTGTTGAATATTTTTACCTCTTTTTAAAAGTCTTCATTTCAGAGTGTAGTGTAATATATATAACAAGCAAAATGCTTAGGACTAATCCTTTTTTTCTCCTTCAGGTGTGATGATGATCAGATGTCTAATGATAAGGAGCGGTTTGCCAGGTAATATAATAGAGCATCTTGGTCCATGTTTTGGGACCAGACGTTGAACTTTAATTTTATCTCAGAGTTGATTCCTCTGTCCAGTCTCTTTCTTATTCTGAGAGCTGTTGAAACTTGGCATGATAATTATCATTTATGTTCTGGTAACCTGACTTCAAGCTGTGGCGTCAAACTAACGTACCTTGTACATGGTGTTTTTTATATATATGGTAGGTAAGCTATACAGTATGCTTGCTGGGTGTCCACAAGAACACAAACAATAAGGATTTCTTGGTTGCATTTATTTATTTGGTCTATAAAATCTGTACAGATAAATGGTTTTATTCTTTTAAAACTGACAACAGAAACAACTTCTGTGGAGACGAGTTTTGATTAAATTTGTTTAAATTATCTGTCAAGATAATGAAAAATAGTTTGCTTTTTATTAAATCCTCAACTCAAATATTTTATTTTTAGAAAGTTCATTCTACATATTATTATTAATTATTTGTTTTTTAAATATTGAGAGTATAGCTACCTGAGAAACATGATATAACCCAGTGCTTAACTGAGCACTTACTATTTATTCATGATGCTGCTGCTGGTCTTGGGAACTTACTTTGCGAACCACTGATGTAGAGAACTAAGAAATGTCAATCAAAATAGTTTAAAATTACTCTGAAGCAGAATGATGCCATAGGTTTTGAATGATAGCGTAATATATAAAATGCATATGAGATTTTTTTTCTCTAGTAGCAGTATATATGATTGACGAAAGAGAAGCTATATAGACAGGGAAGTAGATAGGAGGCTATTGATAAGAGCTATAAAATCATAAGGGCCTGGACTAGAGTGATGGCAATGGAAATAGCAAAGGAATGAATCAAAGAGGGTTTTGAAGAATTTGTTTATGAAAATAGATATTTGTAAACACTTTAGGATGTGAACGATGTCTAAAATGAGAAGTTTAATCATAGATATTTGGGGAATAGTTTTTCAAGCTGTATTTAGAAAGTCAAGCCATTAAATAGTAGTGGTGGTACAGATTCAGTCTCTTGACTGAAATTCCAAAAAGCTATGGAAATATGACTTAAACTATTTTAGTCTTCATTTGTTTTGCTTAATGTGAATATTTATGCATTCATTTATCTCATTCAGAAATATTGGAGTAGATAAGGGATTATGTATCTATGGTAAGAGTTGTAGTAATGAGAATTTAAGATAACTTTCTTCCAAACAACAGAATTTGTTCCTTTAAGATAAGATTTGTTAAGCCAGTTTACCTCACATCCTCCTTGGGAATTCAGTAGAAAAAAGCTAGAAATACACTAATTTTTTTCAACTTTCTGAAAAAGTGATTTGTAGTTTGTTAAGGAACTATAATAATAACCTGATGGACATGAAACTTTAAGTTACTTAATATCACTTAGTTCTCTTTCTCTTCCCTACTCTCGCTTTCCTGTCCATATACATAAATTTTCTCGTGGTTCTCATTGTTACTATGTTATTTTTGAGTCTCTCTATTTTCCTACTCACCATTTAATAGAAATTTTCCCATATATTGATAAAGTCATTGTATTTGTAATTTTTAAGTCTTTCAACATGTTACTATGTTATATTTAGACCTTTTACCTGGGGCTTCTCCTCTCTTTATATGTATATTTGAAATGGAATTAATACTGATAAACTGACCTACCAACACATTGGTGTTTCTTCAGTTGATATCAACCTTTACAGTATTTCGGTTTTTCAGAGAAACTTAACGGTAATCCTGTGTAGTCCACTTCAGGGGAGGAGGAATTGGTACTGGGGATCCAGCAATGTTGTGGCTTTATTGAAGAAAAATGAGAGAGTGACTGAATAGAAATTTACTACTTTGGGATCAAATCAGTGATAGGGGGTATGCCAGGAACCTGGCTGTTGTTTTTTATTTATATAATTTCTTCAGTGAAACCTGGTTGGTTATTTTGTCTGTGAGTGCATGTGCGCATGCCTATGTGTTATAGAGAGATTGTATTTGTCATCATTTGTTTGATTCTCTTATAGTGATTTGCTTTTTGATTTTTTTCATTATAGAATAGCATATGTGGATATCATTTTCTTTCCAGATTGGGAGCAGTGTCAGAAAATGGTATTCTCTTGTTTGGTTTTTGCTCAAACTGTATATTCTTGGTCTCTAAAATGATTGATTGGCAAAATGCTGTGTTCAGATTATGTTAATTTGTAATGAATACTGGCCTTGCTTTAATGTTGACCATTGTCCTATAAGTTACTTTTTCTTTTTCCTAACAGTTGGCTTTGTAGAGTTACAGGCAAGGTTCCTGTCCATATTTCCATTCCCCCGGCCCCCCCTTTCTCTGCATCCATTTTGTTCTCTATCCTTTTCCTTTCCCTTCTTTCCTTTCCTCTCCTCTCCCCTCTTGCCCTCTCCTCTTCTTTCTCTCTCCCTCCTCCCTCCTTCCTTCTTTCTTTTTATTTTAATTTTAGCTTAGTTCATTAATTCTGTTTTTAGGTCGGATGATGAGCAGAGCTCTGCGGATAAAGAGAGACTCGCCAGGTAGGAGAACAGTGTCTTTTAGCATGATGAAGCAGATGGTGCTGCTTTTTCTATCCTTTTTCTTACTCTGCTCTTTTTTCCCCTTTCTCTTTGTGTTTTTCCTTATCCTTAGCAAAAGAGGACAAGGTTTTTTAGAAGTTTATTTGTAACAGGAACTCTGGCTTCCCCCATCAGAAAGTGGGTGAGTTGAGGGACCTTAGGAATTTAAGATACTGCTATTAGTTTTATACTTTTCTCTTTTCCTCTTTATTTCAGTACTAAGTTTCATAGAATAAAAAAACATTAGAAACAAATGGTTGGTACCTAGCAGGAAAATACTCCTTTATCAGAAAACTAATAAATATGTCTGTTTGCAATTAGTTCCCTATCTTAGGCTTCAGTATTTTACTCCACACCTCTCTAGAAAGCTTACCCTTATTCTCCTGTGTAGATTAACAGCCTAGACTACTGTGTCACAGGAATACTGGTATTGCTTCGGTGATTGAATCTTTTGTGGCTTCCCAGAAAAGTTTTAGCAGCCTTGATGTATGTGGCTGTTTAAAAGATCAACCTTCTGGACTTCAATCAGAAACCTGTCAGTTACTAGGAAGATGGGTGCTTTAAGTTTGAGAGTAGAATTTTATGTTTCTCAGGCAAAGTAACTATAGACCTATGTGATGAGAGCTTTTTGCCATTTGGAAAGGAGACTCTGAGTTCTCTTTGGAGACTATTCTTAGTGTAGAAATACTGTGAAAGAATGTGCCCAGATTTTTCTGTTTTCTGGTTTCTGTGATTTGGGACAACTCAGTAGAAGATAAATCATTGATGTCAACACCAATTTCACTACTTTTCCTCCTCTTATCTATCATTACCTCTTTCAGCTGGGTCACAAGCTCCTTTTGCTGCCATTTTAACACTCTTACTAATTCTTTCACTCTTTAGAAAACTGATCTGGCATGGTATGGTAGGAAGAGCATTACATTCATTGGGAATGAGGGCAGCCCTTGGAAAGTCACATAATTAACTGATTGACCTTTTGACCTTAGTTTGCTCTTCTCATAAAAAAGAGATTTATGGTGCATTAGTTGTTTTCTATTTTATTTTGTCAAAGAACTTTTATTCAAATAGAATCCTTAAGTGTTAATAGAAGTAAATAAAAAAGGTAAAGCAAAGCTACTTAAGAAGAAGCAGAAATGAAATGTAGCATGTTGTTTGTTCTCTCCTTGAAGCATCCCCATGGAAAACACTGAGGAACTATTGGGCTTTTCAAAAATCCAATTTGGAAACTACTGGATTATTAATTTTAATAATGATAACATTCCATCTTGATTTTAAGGAAGTCAGTATTGGAGATGTGATCTACTTACCTGTTGAGATCTACACTGTCTGTTTTCAGGTCTTTAAGCATCCTGCTCCCATTCTATTCCTGCTTGCCAATTCATTTTTTCCCAAACTAAGAACCCATAAGGAGATCTCTAGAGGTGACGGTATCTTACAATCTCTTGAGCTCAGTGTACTGACACCACACCCAGATAGAAAAGATAGGACTTCATGCACTAGTGGGACAAATAAAACTTCAAAATCTTCCAGTTCTGCCTTCTAGGGTTAAAAGTAAGAGAGAAGTTTAGAGTAAACAACATTTTATAGATCCTGGGAGTCTATACTGTCAATTCTTAATCAGCTGTTGAGCAACATACTTGTGTTGGAAAAAAAATTGGTCATTTTTTGTCTTCAGCCTTTAAAAAATTGAGTTAGTAAACATGAAGTCATCCAGACTGAGGTTATTTGTCTCTCAGGAACTTAATAAAATCAACATTTTAAAAGACTATTGTTTCTTAAAACGTTTTTTTTTTGTTGTTCTAGGGAGCAATAATTTGCATAGAAAGTAAATTTTCTAGGAGATAGAACTGTTGGTATGTGCTTACTCTCCGTCTGCCTTGTTAGTTTCTGTTCCATGCTTGCTCTGCATGAGAAGGTTGGCAAATCTTACTCTAACTTCCGAGACTTAAGTATTGTTAAATCTAAATACCACATTTCTTCAGTAGCTCCCTTGGTGTCTATATCACTCTCCCTGCTCCCAGATGGCCATATGTGACCACCTGGATGGGGCTTCTCCTCTCTCTCTCTCTCTGCAGGGAAAACCATAGTGAAATTGAACGGCGGCGACGGAACAAGATGACAGCCTACATCACAGAACTGTCAGACATGGTACCCACCTGCAGCGCCCTGGCTCGGAAACCAGACAAGCTAACCATTTTACGCATGGCAGTCTCTCACATGAAGTCCTTGCGAGGAACTGGCAACACAGCTGCCGATGGCACCTACAAGCCATCTTTCCTCACTGATCAGGTCTCTGGGACACAGCTGAGAGAGTTTAAAATATGTTGAAATTTTTTATCTTTTTGGGTAGATGACTATAATCCTGAATAGTGCATTATATTAGGAGTCAGAGCAGAGCTGAGTCTATAGGTTGTCTAAAGGACAAGAATTTGGCTCTTGAGAAAAATTCAAACCATGGAAAAGTGAGTTTCTATTGCCGACAGTGACATTTATTAGCATTCGAAGAGTGAGAACTAGAGAAGACTTCGTGAAAACTGTTTAGCAAGCTTATAGGTATTTTAGAACTTCACACATGAACACAGCCTATGGGGTGGAAGAAGAACAGTGTAATCACAGAGAGAAGAGATGACTATCATGGAACCAGTCCTCTTCCTTGGCTTTAGGGTTATAGAAGATAGGAGAAATCTTATTTCTTATTCCTGAAGCCATTTCCAGTTTTGTTACAAAAGGAGTCGATAATAGGATCATTGTTGCTTAGATGTGCACTGCTGCGCTGGATACACTGAGAGAAAATAGAGAAGGCAAAAACATTTCTAGCCTTTCAGGAACTCAGTCTGAATATGAATATGTGAGTGACAGGATACACATATAAGTTGAAAATACAGGAAAGTGCATACAGAGAAGAAATGCCATTTAAAAACAATGTGTTTAAAACAATTTATTTGGAACTAGATAAACAGGTACTGTAGGATGGCTAAAGTGAATAGAATGACCAGGCCTGAATGAGGATGGTCAGCAAAGATTTCTGGGAGTAAGGAAGGCATGTTCTGTTTTGATTATCAAAAATAACACATGGTTATTGCAGAAAAATTTGGAAAATCCAGTAAGTATAAGGAAGAAAAAAGTTCACTTGTAATGCCACCCTTTTATTCAAAGGATTAGAAGGAAATAATATGGCTTGCAAGAAAGCATTAACAATTTTCCAAATAGCACAGATTATTCATATGTATGTACGTTGAAGTGGTGAAGCAGTTTGTTCTAACAGTACATATAACAGGTATTGATTCAGGAATCCCCAGTTATTCACCTTTTGTGGGCTAACCAGGTGCTTTGTGAAAAACATAAAGAATGGTAAAGATAGTCACTGGTAGAAACAGATGTAAAAAAATAAATGATAATATAAACACAGAATCAGTTCCAGCATAGAGGTGCAGTAGTTAAGTCCTATAGAAATGCAAATATGGAAGATAAAGAATAGGGGAATACTGTTGTAAATGTTGAAAATAACTTGAGTAAAAGTTAGTGAGAATAATTGCATTATTCAAGGAAAATCAAGTAGCTTAGCATGCCTTGGGAGATGCTAATAGGAACATAGGCTGGGATCTGATGATGGACTATTTGGTGTTAAGTTAAAGAATTTAGATTTTAATTTTTAGGCAGTGAGGAGCTATCAAAAATATATTAGAATTGGTAGCATTTTAAGGATGGATTGGAGAGAGTGTGAAAGCAGGGAGACCAATTCATTAGTCTTGGCATAAGATGACCAGGGCCAGTTACACAGTACTGGAAAAAAGAACTGATAAAATTTAGTAACCACTCAAGTATGAGAGAGAGTAGGTAGATTTTTGAGGTTTGGAGCCTGAAAGGAAGGTGATACTGTTACTTAAGAAAGGAAATGCTAGGGGAGCACAGAGAATTGTTTTTTGGAGGGGAAATAATGACAGATTTTGAGATGTTGAAATTAAGTTGCTGATAGAATGTCTATTTGGAAATGTGTAACAGATTTTGGAATTCGGGTCTGCTTAAAGCTCAAGAAAAAAATTAGGCAAGTCTGGAGATACAGACGGGTAGAAGTGGATATTATTTCTCGGAGAAAGTATGGTATAAATAGAGAAAACTTAAGATAGAACCTTGGAAATGACTATACAGACTTGAACAAAGGAAAGGGAGCTTGAGGTAGAGAAGGGACATTTAGAAAGGAAGCAAAAGTTGGAGGGTGGTGTTATAGAAGCTAAAGAAAAATAAAATTTAAAGGATAGAAGGAATAGCATTGTCAGATTCGGCAGAGAGACTGAGTGAAATGATAGAGACTCAAGAAAGGGGACCTGAATTGGCAGTTAGGAGGATGTTGGGTAACCTCTTGAAAAAAAGCATGAGTGCAGTGGTTTAGAGTAGAGACTTCAGTGGAATCGAGAAATAAATGAAAGGTAAGAGAGTCAAACCAGTGAACATAACACTCTTAGTATAAGCTTGGTGCTGAAAAAAAAGAGATGAGTTGGGCAAACTTGATCATTTTATAGATATGAGGGGAAAGAGAAAATGGGAGTATTTGTAGAGCAAGATCATAAAAAGAGTCCGGGGGTGGGAGGGTGAGATCAAGAACTAAATTATTGTTAAAGCCTTTTTATTCCTCATCTTGAGTCCTGAGAAGAAGAGGAGAGGATAGGGATATAGAGACATTAAGGAAATACCTATCGGGAGATCCTGTCTTGTCAGCGATGGTAATTACAGATAGGGTGCAAAGCTGTTGCTGTGGATCAGACGGGAGCCAGCACTTTTGTTATGGAGAGGTTCATATGACCTGAAGTGTCTTAGTTCTTTCCATGAATGATAATACTTGGTTTTCTCAGAGTTCATTATTAACTCTTATTTCTCTTCCTTGGGCAGGAACTGAAACATTTGATCTTGGAGGCAGCGGATGGCTTTCTGTTTATTGTCTCATGTGAGACAGGCCGGGTGGTGTATGTCTCTGACTCAGTAACACCGGTTTTGAACCAGCCACAGTCTGAATGGTTTGGTAGCACACTCTATGATCAGGTACACCCAGATGATGTGGACAAACTTCGTGAGCAGCTTTCCACTTCAGAAAATGCCCTGACAGGTATGAGTTATGTGAATGGAAAATGAATGGGGAAGTCCTTTCTTTTTTTTTTTTCTCTGGGACACAAGAGGTGTTTTAGCTCTTAAAGTTGTTCACTGAATCTGTCAAAGCTTCTAAAATATAAGAAGTTTTATTTTATTTATTCTATTTTGCTGTCATTAATGTACAATTACATGAACAACATTATAGTTACTAGACTCCCCCATTATCAAGTCCATCAGTGTAGTAAGATGCTATCAAATCACTACTTGTCTTCTCTATGTTATACTGCCTTCCCCATATCCCCCCCTACCCACCCATATTATACGTGCTAATCATGATGCCCCTTTTTCCCCCTTACCCCTCCCTTCCCACCCATCCTCCCCAATCCCTTTCCCTTTGGTAACTGTTAGTCCATTCTTGGATTCTGTGAGTCTGCTGCTGTTTTCTTCCTTCAGTTTTTCCTTTGTTCTTATAATCCACAGATGAGTGAAATCATTTGATACTTGTCTTTCTCCGCCTGGCTTATTTCACTGAGCATAATACCCTCTAGCTCCATCCATGTTGTTGCAAATGGTAGGATTGGTTTTATTCTTATGGCTGAATATATTCCATTGTGTATATGTACCACCTCTTCTTTATCCATTCATATACTGATGGATACTTAGGTTGCTTCCATTTCTTGGCTATTGTAAATAGTGCTGCGATAAACATAGGGGTGCATATGTCTTTTTCAAACTGGGCTCCTGCATTCTTAGGGTAAATTCCTAGGATTGGAATTCCTGGGTCAAATGGTACTTCTATTTTTAGTTTTTTGAGGAACCTCCATACTGCTTTCCACAATGGTTGAACTAGTCTACATTCCCACCAGCAGTGTAGGAGGGTTCCCCTTTCTCCACATCCTCGCCCACATTTGTTGTTGTTTGTCTTTTGGATGTTGGCCATCCTAACTGGTGTGAGGTGATATCTCATTGTGGTTTTAATTTGCATTTCTCTGATGATTAGCGATGTGGAGCATCTTTTCATGTGCCTGTTGGCCATCTGAATTTCTTCTTTGGAGAAGTGTCTATTCAGCTCCTCTGCCCATTTTTTAATTGGCTTATTTGCTTTTTGTTTATTGCGGTGCATGAGCTCTTTATATGATTTGGATGTCAACCCCTTAAAGGATATGTCATTTATAAATATACACTCCCATACTGTAGGATGTCTTTTTGTTCTACTGATGGTGTCCTTTGCTGTACAGGAGGTTTTTAGTTTGATAAAGTCCCACTTGTTCATTTTTGCTTTTGTTCTCCTTGCCCAGGGAGATATGTTCATGAAGAAGTTGCTCATGTTTATGTCCAAGAGATTTTTGCCTATATTTTTTTCTAAGAGTTTTATGGTTTCATGACTTACATTCAGGTCTTTGATCCATTTTGAGTTTACTTTTGTGTATGGGGTTAGGCAGTAGTCCAGGTTCATTCTCTTGTGTGTAGCTGACCAGTTTTGCCAACACCAGCTGTTGAAGAGGCTGTCATTTCCCCATTGTATATCCATGGCTCCTTTATTGTATATTAATTGACCATATATGTTTGGGTTTATATCCTGTTTCTCTAGTCTGTTCCATTGGTCTATAGGTCTGTTCTTGTGCCAGTACCAAATTGTTTTGATTACTGTGGCTTTGTAGTAGAGTTTGAAGTCAGGGATTCCTCCCACTTTATTCTTCCTTCTCAGGATTGCTTTGGCTATTCAGGGTCTTTTGTGGTTCCATATGAATTTTAGAACTATTTGTTCCTGTTCATTGAAGAATGCTGTAGGTATTTTGTTAGGGATTGCATTGAATCTGTAGATTGCTTTAGGCAGGATGGCCATTTTGACAATATTAATTCTTCCTAGCCAAGAGCATGGGATGAACTTCCATTTGTTAGGGTCCTCTTTAATTTCTCTTAAGAGTGTCTTGTAGTTTTCAGGGTATAGGTCTTTCACTTTCTTGGTTAGGTTTATTCCTAGGTATTTTATTCTTTTTGATGTAATTGTGAATGGAATTGTTTTCCGATTTCTCTTTCTGCTAGTTCATCGTAAGTGTATAGGAATACAACAGATTTCTGTGTATTAATTTTATATCCCACAACTTTGCTGAATTCAGATATTAGATCTAGTAGTTTTGGAGTGGATTACAATATCATGTCATCTTCAAACAGGAACAGTTTGACTTCTTCCTTACCAATCTGGATGCCTTTTATTTCTTTGTGTTGTCTGATTGCGGTGGCTAGGACCTCCAGAACTATGTTGAATAAAAGTGGGGAGAGTGGGCATCCTTGTCTTGTTCCCGATCTTAAAGGAAAAGCTTTCAGCTTCTCGCTGTTCAGTATAATGTTGGCTGTGGGTTTGTCATATATGGCCTTTATTATGTTGAGGTACTTGCCCTCTATACCCATTTTGTTGAGAGTTTTTATCATGAGTGGATGTTGAATTTTGTCTTTTCAGCATCTATGGAGATGATCATGTGGTTTTTGTCCTTCTTTTTGTTGATGTAGTGGATGATGTTGATGGATTTTCGAATGTTGTACCGTTCTTGCATCCCTGGGATGAATCCCACTTGATCATGATGGATGATCTTTTTGATGTATTTTTTAATTTGGTTTTCTAATATTTTGTTGAGTATTTTTGCATCTATGTTGATCAGGGATATTGGTCTGTAATTTACTTTTTTTGTGGTGTCTTTGCCTGGTTTTTATATTAGAGTGATGTTGGTCTCATAGAATGAGTTTGGGAGTATTCCTTCCTCTTCTACTTTTTGGAAAACTTTAAGGAGGATGGGTATTAGGTCTTCTTTAAATGTTTGATAAAATGCAGCAGTGAATTATCTGGTGCAGCGGTTTTGTTCTTAGGTTGTTTTTTGATTACCAATTCACTATTTTTGCTGGTAACTGGTTTAATCAGATTTTCTGTTTCTTCCTGGGTCAGCCTTGGAAGGTTGTATTTTTCTAGAAAGTTGTCCATTTCTTCTAGGTTTTCTAGTTTTTTAGCATGTAATTTTTCATAGTATTCTCTCATAAATCTTCATATTTCTGAGATGTCCGTAGTGATTTTTCCTTTCTCATTTCTGATTCTGTGTGTAGACTCTTTTTTTCTTGATAAGTCTGGTTAGGGGTTTATCTATTTTGTTTATTCTCTCAAAGCACCAGCTCTTGCTTTCATGGATTCTTTCTATTGTTTTATTCTCCTTGATTTTATTTATTTCTGCTCTAATCTTTATTATGTCCCTTCTTCTACTGACTTTAGGCCTCATTTGTCTTCCTTTACTAGTTTCATTAATTGTGAATTTAGACTGTTCTTTTGGGATTGTTCTTTCCTGAGGTAGGCCTGTATTGCAATATACTTTCCTCTTAGCATGGCCTTTGCTGCCTCCCATAGATTTTGCAGTGTTGAATTATTGTTGTTGTTTATCTCCATATATTGCTTCATCTCTGTTTTTATTTGGTCATTGATGCATTGATTATTTAGGGGCATGTTATTAAGCCTCCATGTGTTTCTGGGCTTTTTCATTTTCTTTGCATAATTTATTTCTAGTTTTATACCTTTGTGATCTGAGAGGCTGGTTGGTACAATTTCAATCTTGTAAATTTATTGAGGCTCTTTTTGTGGCCTAGTATATGATCTGTTCTTGAAAATGTTCCATGTGCACTTGAGAAGAACGTGTTTCCTGTTGCTCTTGGATGAAGTTTTCTGTAGATGTCCATTAGGTCTATCTGTTCTAATATGTTGGTCAGTGCCTCTGTCTATTTATTTTCTGACTGGTTGATCTGTCCTTTGGTGTGAGTGGTGTGTTGAAGCGTCCTAAATGAATGCATTGCATTCTATTTCCCCCTTTAATTCTGTTAGTATTTGTTTCAGAAATATAGGTGATCCTGTGTTGGGTGCATAGATGTTTATAATAGTTATATCCTCTTGTTGGACTGACCCCTTTATCATTATGTAATATCTTTCTTTGTCTCTTGTGACTTTCTTTGTTTTGAAGTCTATTTTGTCTGATAGAAGTACTGCAACTCCGGCTTTTTTCTCCCTATTAGTTGCATGTAATATCTTTGTCCATGCCCTTACTTTCAGTCTGTGTATGTCTTTGGGTTTGAAATGAGTCTCTTGTAGGCAGCATATAAATGGGTCTTGTTTTTTTAACCATTCAGTGACTCTGTTTCTTTTGATTGGTGCCATTCAGACCATTTACATTTAGGGTGATTATCGATAGGTATGTGCTTATCGCCATTGCAGGCTTTAGATACTTGGTTATCAAATGTTCAAGGGTAATTCCCTTACTATCTAAAAGTCTAATTTAACTCACTTCACTTCACAACCTAAAGGTTCTTTTTTTTTCCTTTTTTTTTCCTCCTTTTTCTTCCTCTTCCGTTCTTTGTATGTTAGGCATCATATTCTGTACTCTTTGTCTATCCCTTGATTGACTTTGGGAGTAGTTGATTTGATTTTGTATTTGCTTAGTAATTAATTGTTCTACTTTGCTGTGGTTTTATTTCCCCTGGTGACATCTATTTAGCCTTAGGAATACTTCCATCTATAACAGTCCCTCCAAAATGCACTGTAGAGGTGGTTTGTGGGTGGTAAATTCTCTCAGCATTTACTTATCTGAAAATGGTTTAATCCCTCCTTCAAATTTAACTGATAACCTTGCCGGGTAGAGTATTCTTGGTTCAAGGCCCTTCTGCTCCATTGCATTAAATATATCATGCCACTCCCTTCTGGCCTGTAAGGTTTCTGTTGAGAAGTCTGATGATAGCCTGATGGGTTTTGCTTTGTATGTGATCTTTTTTCTCTCTCTAGCTGCTTTTAAAAGCCTGTCTTTATCCTTGATGTTTGCCATTTTAATTATATATGTCTTGATGTTGTCTTCCTTGGGTCCATTGTGTTGGGAGATGTGTGCATCTCGATGGCTTGAGAAGACCATCTCCTTCCACAGGTTGGGGAAGGTTTCAGCAATTATCTCCCCAGTAACACTTTCTATCCCTTTTTCTCTCTTCTTCTTCTGGTACCCTTATAATGTGTATATTGTTCCGTTTTCATTGGTCACACAGTTCTCTCAATATTTTTCATTCTTAGAGATCTTTTTTTCTCTCTGTATGTCAGCTTCTTTGTATTCCTCTTCTCTAATTTACTGTCTCTTCTACTACATCTAATCTGCTTTTAAATCCCTCTATTGTATGTTTCATTTCAGATATGGAATTTCTTAATGATTTAACCTCCACCTTAAATTCGTTGCTGAGTTTTTGAATATTTTTCTGTACCTCCATTGGCATGTTTATGATTTTTATTTTGAACTCTCTTTCAGGAAGATTGGTGAGTTTAGTTTCATTTGGCCCTTTTTCTGGGGTTTGTGATATTTTGGTCTGAACCAGGTTCCTTTGACATTTCATAATTCTATGTGGTGCCCTCTAGTGCCCAGAAGCTCTAATTTCTGGATCTGCTTAGACCCTAGAGTGAGATTGGGGGTCGTAGGGGAATGGCGTAGGTGCATGGGGGCAGGAAAGCGCTGTTTCCTGATTCCCAGCGGCAGCACCCATCTCCAGTATCAGAGCCAGTGGGCCGAGCACACAGGTGTAAACCTCTATGGTTGGTGTCTTTAGTTGTTGTAGGCAGGGCCTCCCTCTGGCTGGCCTGACGCCAGCGCAGTGACTGCTGGTTTGCAAGCAGGTGCCGGCAGGTCAGGAGGAAGGTGCAGCAGGCTTTGTGTCACAGTGGGGGGCCTCAGAGCTAAGTAGGCAGCCAGGAGGATGGGGCACCTGAGGCTCCTTAAAGTTTCCAACCCACTGGGCAGAGTGCATCCAGACAATGTTGTCCACCTATCCCTTCTCCCATGTAGCAAGCTCCATGCAAATCCCACCCCTTCAGCAGCCCTTTCACTGCTAGGAAGCCTCTCAGACCGCCTGCCTTTCCTTTGTCCCAGAGCAGCCAGATGTGGATCCCGGTCCTCCACAAACAGCTGGAACCTCAGTCTCTCAAGCACTCTGCCTGTCCCAGCTCCCCAACTTCAGCAACCTCCAGAGCACCACACAGTGTAGGTCTGTGGTCCAAAGCAGACCTCCAGGGTTGGGTGTTCAGTAGTTCTAAGCTTCCACCCTCTCCCCGCCCTGTTTCTCTTCGTCCCGCCAGTGACCTGGGGTGGGAGAATGGCTCGGGTCCCACCGAATCAAGGCTTTCATACGTTATCCTGTTTCGTGAGGTCTACTCTGTTCGTGAGTTCTTTATGCAGTCTGGTGCAGCCTTCTTTCCTGTTGCTGTTTTAGGGCTAGTTGTAGTAGCTATATTTTCACACTATATGTGGTTTTGGGAGGAATTCTCTCTCTCATCTCTCACGCCACCATCTTGAATCCTAAAATATAATGTTTTTAAATCTACATGCAGGTAATATACTTCATAGCTCATCCTTAAAAAATGTTTCATTACTGACAATGCTCATATAAAAGTTTACTTTAGCCTTAATATAAGTAAATAAAACAGCAACAGCCAAACCAACAACAAGTTTTTTTTCCCCATTCAAAAAAAATTATCCAAGTTCCTGTCTCATTTGAACAGGTAATTTACCTAGCATATTTTTCTACCCACTGTGCTTAGCTTTGGCTTTATTTAAGGTTCTGTGAGAATAGATGTTTATTTTAGAGGGGAGTGATTATCAGTCAGTGTGTAAGTTTTTATTTTTGTTGTTATTTGTATCTGTACTATTTTTCTGTACAAATTGAATATTATTTGGCTATTTTTCTGTCTTGTTTTAGTTTTCCTTTTAACCCCTGTTTTAATGGTATTCCGTCATTTTGCTAGCTTGGCTAAAGTCACATCTGTTCCTAAGAACTCTGGGAAAAATTTTAAAGTAGAAGCAGATCAAAATGGTAATTAAAGTAAAATGCAGGAAGGTCCATTATGGTCATTAATGTTGGTATTTAGTTTTTCCCTTTTTTATGTTTTTATGAATTTCATTTTTTCTGTTCCTTCTTTTCCCTAAAATTGCCATTGGTTTCTATATAATAAAAGTAGGAACAGTTTTGGCTTGTTACAGATATGTGTTTGTATAGCATATAAAGTTAATTTGTTTAAACCAATGACATTCAGTCAGAGTGTGTGTACATACAAATTAATCCTATAAAATATGTAGAAATACATTAAAATAACTCAAGAATAAATAAAATGTATATTTAGAAATATAATAAAATATAAAATAATTAGACTGAAGAATATAGGCTTGCCTTTTACCAGCCACCACTACTCTCTACTCCTACTTTCCCTTGTACAATGTTATTTTTTCCAGTGATGTCATTGTAAAAATAAGATTCATTGATGGGAATTTGAGGTATTTTAGGTTTGGAAAAAAATCCATGCCCTACTTGGCCTATTCTGTTACAAGCAGAGATTGGAGGGTATGAATAAGATGTTTACTTATCTCTACCTCCAGTACCTCTGCCCGTCTTCCCCACACACAAGAATGCACTCCAGACTGCTCTTAACATCCTTCTTTAGGGCGTATCCTTGATCTGAAAACTGGAACAGTGAAAAAGGAAGGTCAGCAGTCTTCCATGAGGATGTGTATGGGCTCAAGGAGATCATTTATTTGCCGTATGAGGTGAGTGTCAGGCTGAGGATTGTGATTTGACGTAGGAAGAGTTGGATGCTAAGGATTTGATTTCTGGTCAGAGGAGTTAAACTTTTAAATCCAAGATCCAGTTGGATTAAATTTAACTCTCAAGAACCCATATAGATCATAACAGAATAAAGTGTTGGATAAGAGAACTAACATTTACTGAACTCCTTCTATGCCTGACATTACAGTAGGTACTTTATGTCTGTGTGTTCATTTCCCACAGCTGCCCTGTAGGGTAGAATTCATGGTTAGTAGTTTGCTGATAAAAGAAAAGAGACTCAAAGAAAATTAATTTCCCAGGATTACATGGATAGTGCCTGATACAGGACTTTGTTTTAATCCACAGTAGTCACACTCCAAAACCTGTATTTTTTTCCCAGTACATTTAGAGACAGCCTCCATGTATTCAGAGCATTTCTTCATTTTTCTTTTTTTTTGTAGAAATTTGAGACTGTTTTTTGGTTGGTATTCAGCGTTTATAAGTTATATACTATACATTTTAGGATTTTGAAGAAAGGATGTGTGGTACTTCCTACACAGATATCTAAAAGATGTTTCTTAGTCATAAAATAAATTCAGGTAGTATAATGGAAATTGTCTACATCATACCGAGAAATTGCTTACTAGAAGTGATGAGTAGGATATTAAGAAATATTTGGGAGAGTTACAGAATTGAATATTATTTGACTTAGTGGCTTAGAGTAGCTTCTGGATTCAGACTCCTGGATTTGCTCCTTATATTCTGAAACCTTGAGCAGATTAAGTGACTACTTTGTGTTTTGATCTAATATCAAGATTTATTTTAATATCAACATCATTAAGTTGTTAGGAGGACTAGAAGAATAAATATATGTCAAGATGTTTAGAATAGTACATGACACATATTAGATTCTATGTATTATCTATTATTATTTTAAACCAAGAAAGGAAAGTAGAGAACATTGGAGAGAGTGTCCCAGTATATGGTGTGGCCTATGCAGAGACATAGGCAGAAGCAAGATACAAATAAGGAAATGCAGCAGATAGATTGGGTTACCACATAGGGCTTGGCTCAGCAAACCACAACTCTTTATTTGTAAATGAAGCTTTATTGGAACATAGCCATACCTATTTGTTTACATATTGTTGATGGCTTTTTCATGCTATGAAGGCAGAGTTGACGTGTTGCAATAGATTTATGGCCCAAAAAGTTGAAAATATTTGCTGTCTGATCCTCTACAGAGAAAGTATACTGATCCCTAATATAGAGAATCTGCATTTGAAGAGCTGCATGCTGCATTTGAAGAATATTTTGACCTCAAGTTCTAGGGCAGCTACAAGTTTTAGAAATAACCAAATCTGACTTGTCATCCTTGTTAGGAGCATTGTTACCTATTTTCTGTGTCTAGTTGTATTCAGAGCCTGTTATCTGGCAATTAATGGCTGGAAAATTCTTTGTTGGTGTAGCTTAATTGCTTTGATCTCTCTGTTCATTGAAACAGGTGTGGCAATAGTTCTGCAGACCCAGTCTCCGTGAATAGACTGAGCTTTGTGAGAAACAGATGCAGGTGAGATCCTAAGCAGTGGAAAATTAAAGGGATGCCTTGTAGAGATCATCACTTTTCAACTATCTTTCTGTAGTATTTCCTTTATTGGTCCTCACCATCGTCCCTCACTTCCCAGTTATGTTTTTTCTGGCAATATTTTCCTGAACTTGATCACTCTGTTTAAGGAAGTTACCCTACCACTTTACCTGTTTTCTTCCTGCTGCAGTACTTTTCAGTTGCTTTATTTTTGCAAGGGTCAAAAAAATGGGAAAGGTCCAAGAGTGACCTGTTTCTGAGAGCCTGAAGTTAAAGATACTAAGCCAGCCTTGCCTGTTAAGTGTTATAGGTAGGGTTTTCTCCTCACACCTATAATTCTTCTAGGAATGGACTTGGCTCTGTGAAGGATGGGGAACCTCACTTTGTGGTGGTCCACTGCACCGGCTATATCAAGGCCTGGCCTCCAGCAGGTAGGAAAGTTGGATAGTGATTTTCCCCTTGGTGCAGCAGGTTCCTCACAGAATCCAAGAAGTTAGCTAACATTTACTATGTATTGTATCTGGTATATGGAATAGACTTTGTTATAAACTGTAAAAATAGGAAAGAAAAAGCAGACTTCTCTTCCCTTACAGAGCTTATATTTAGTTGGGGAGATGGATTAGTCAGACTTGAAAATGACTCAGTGTTGGCTGTGGCACAGAATATAGTTTTTAAATGTGCAGATTCATAATGTATACCAGTGTTCCAAGTATTTGTGTGCAAAGAAACAGTTGGCATACAGTTAATTTGGGAAAGCTTTGTAAAAGTAGGAGCAAGACTGAGGGAGAGGGGGGACATGACTTGATTGTAGTAATGTGCAAAGGGGATATTCTCTTCAAAGGTGTTAAATTAGAATATAAGCAGATTAGCTTTACTAGAGCTTGAAATCAAACAGGGAAGATGAGAAAGATGATTGGGGTGCAGGGATCAGCCTTTTAAGCTGGCTTGTCAAGAATTTCCAAGTCTTAGCAACTTTATTACTTTCATGCTGGATGAATATGACTGAGAAGTAGGGGCTGTAGGGAGACTAAAAGAAAAGAAAGGCAAGGTGGTGTGTTTTGGTAAGATATTAAACTTTGGATTTGGGAAAACCTGGGTTTGATTTTGGTGGTGTTATTTATTAGTGGTGTAACGTAGAGTAAATTGCTTGACCTTTATTATAAAACTTCAGTTTTCTCATCTATAATTTGGAGAAAATATATCCCATGTAGAGTTAATGTGAGGATTAGATTTAATATAAGAAAACCTCCCAACCCAGTGCCTAACATAAGATAGGCACCCAGTAAATGGTAGTTAAAGGTAATTAAGTAGTAATGACATTTGAAATTTTTAGTTTATAAACTATATAAATCATACATTTGCAGTGTGTGTGGTATTTCATACTTCTTTATAGCTCTCAAAGAAATACTATTTTTCTTGGTAAAAAGATAACTATGCAAAGAGTAGAGGAAAAAAATGCATCCTTTTGTCCTTTCCACATAAAACATTGATACATTGGCTTTTCTTTTTTCAAAGGACATGACCACTGATGTTCGGTTTAATTTCATTTTTGGTTGTTTGCTTACTTTAAAAGTAGCAGGTTGGGCAAAACGTCTGTCCCCTGTCTATGATATGGTCACAGAATGAATGGTGTTTGTTTTGACCCCATAATTTTTAGAATAGTTTGGGTGGGGCCTGTACTCTGCAGTTTTTAATTGTAATTATTAAATTAATATGGGTAAAATATGTGAGTCAATATATGTAAAAATACTTAAACCAGTACTTTTCATATATGGTAAATTCTATGTAGTTATTTATCTTTATTATCATTCAGCATTCTCTGATGTTTCATACTTAGCCTCTTCATACCTACTTGTATTTTAAATCTTTACCTATCTGACTTTTGAAGTTGAGTTTGAGAGCTCTGTTAAATGTTTACTTCACCTTCCTGAAGGTGTCTCCCTCCCAGATGATGACCCAGAGGCTAGCCAGGGGAGCAAGTTCTGCCTAGTGGCCATTGGCAGATTGCAGGCAAGTATGAATTTTCCACATCATCTATATCATCCCTTTTGAGTGAGAAATCCCTTCAGAACTTGTTCATGTTAATTTTCTTTTACTCTCTGAATACAAATGGAGAATTCTATAAAACCCCAAATATTTGGAGGGATATGGCATTCATAGTATTGCTTTTCTTGGATTAGCAGAAGCTGAAGAAGATGAGAGGAGAAGGGGGACATTTCCCCCTTATTTCTCATATTTTTAGTTTTACAGTGCTGAATTTTCTATTTCCAACTAATTTCTTTTGCACCTATACAAGAGAAGAGGGATCTTTTCATTTTTATCATTACATGATTAACAATAAAGAAGTGATTATTTTGATTCTTCTCATAAAATTAGGTAAGTTTCTTGGTTACTTAAGACTGTAATTTTCCAATCTGAATAATGAACACAGCCCAGCTAAATGAAAGTAGATGGGTTTTGGGTTCAAAGAGTACATGCATGAGAATGGAGCTAGGTCCTATGCCTCTCTGATTGTGATTGTCATTTTTCCTTTTCTGGATGGGATGTGAAAGTGTAGAAATTTCTAAAACTGTGTCTGTGTAAGTGACCATAAGAAGATGGGAAATAAATCTATAAAGAAAGCTGTCGCTTTATCTCATTTTTATTTCTTTACTTTCAGGTAACTAGTTCTCCCAGCTGTACAGACATGAGTAATGTTTGTCAACCAACAGAGTTCATTTCTCGACACAACATTGAGGGAGTCTTCACTTTTGTGGATCACCGCTGTGTCGCTACTGTTGGCTACCAACCACAGGTGAGGAACTGGAGCTATTGCACCACTGATATTTAGGCCTGTTTTCTCTTGGCTATTTTGAGATTATTCAATCCTGTAATTCCAGAGATGGCCAAAACTTACCAGTTCCTGCTCAGAAAAAGAAACGATCCTAATCTATCAGTAGCTAGATTTACTCTCAGTTTCCTACCAAGGTTATCATCTAGAACTAGAAAAATGTGTCTTCTGAAACCCGGTGGGAACAGTAGGCACAAACACGTTATTTGTTTTTTGTTACATACCAATATAGATATTACTCATGTAATCACCTAGATGCATAGGAACCCACAAAAGTAAGAATATTTAGCAACAGTTATGATTTTTATTTAGATTTCTCATACAGCAGACCAGGCAACTACTGG
Organism: Phataginus tricuspis; assembly: GCA_029783875.1. Lineage (NCBI taxonomy): Eukaryota > Metazoa > Chordata > Mammalia > Pholidota > Manidae > Phataginus > Phataginus tricuspis. The sequence continues at coordinate 3,574,557 of JAQQAC010012408.1, read as the reverse complement.
AGTTGAGAAATAAGCCAATATATAAAGTCATTATATTCAAAACTGTAGTGGCCAGGAGGGACTTATGGTATATGGCTTTGTGAAAGAGGTCAGTGAAAAAAAGGTCTTGAAAAAGAAGAACAAAGTTCAAAGATGTGTAGTACCTAATTTAACACCTATTCTAAAGCTGTTAACACTGTGGTGTTGGTGTAAGGATAGATGTACAGATTCAATGGACCAGATAGAGTCTATTTTCACATTGATGGCCAATATGATTTTCAGCAAAGATGCCAAGACAATTCAATGGGGAAAAGAACTCTTTCCAACAAATGATTATGGAACAATTGGATATCAATATGCAAGAAAAGTAAATGAAAGAACTTGGACTCTTAACTCACTTCATACATGAAAATCAACTCAGAGATATAAATGTGTAAGAGCTAAAGTTATGAACTTCTAGAAGAAAATAAGAGAAAATCTTAGTGATCTTGTGTTAGGCAAAAATTTCTTACATGACACTAGAAATATGATTCACAAAAGAAAAAACTGATAAATTGGTTTTCATCATAATTAAAATTTGCCCTCTTAAAAGGACATCATTAAGAAAGTGAAAAGACCAGTCACAAACTGGGAGAAAATATTTGCAAATCATGTATCTGAAAAAGGAATTGTAACACAGACTGCATAAAGAACTCTTACAACGCATTAAGACAAACAGCTAGTAAAAAAAGGCACAACATACGAATAAACATTTCACCAAAGAAGTATGAATACATAAAAGGATGCTTATCATCATTGGTCATTAGGAAAGTGCAAATTAAAACCACAGTGAGATACCTCTATATGCCCACTAGAATGGCTGTTATCAATAAGTGTTGGCAGGAACGTGGAGAAACTGTAACCTGCATACATTGTTGGCAAACATGTAAAATGGATAGCCACTTGATAAAACATTTTGGCAGTTTCCAAAAAAAGTTAAACACACACTTACAAAACATAAGCATGCATAAACATACACTTACCTTACAACCTAGCAATTCCACTCCTAGGTATTTACTCAAGAGAAATGAAAACGTATTCACACAAAGATTTATGTACAAGGGTTCATAGCTATATTATCGTAATAACCAAAAAGTGGAAACAGTCTATATGTCCATTAACTAGTGAATGAATACACAAACTGTGGTATATGTATGTTAGAATACTGCTGAGCAATAAAAAGGAATATTCTGTTGATAACATACAATATATATGAAGTTCAAAAATACGTTAAATGGAAGAAGCCAGACCCCAAAGACTATGTATTATATGATTCCATTTATATGAAATGTCTAGAAAAGGCGAAACTAAAGAAGCAAAAAGTAGATGAGTGGTTGGCTAGGGACTTGGGAGCAAGGATTGACTATACAGGGGCACAAGTGAACTTTTGGGAGGCAGTGGTCATGTACTAAAACTGGATTGTGGTAGTGATTGCACACCTGCACTTACAATAGATCATCAAATTGTACACTTACAAGGAGTGAATTATGTATGTAAATTATACCTAAAATCTGTAAAAAAAAATGCAGTTAAAACAAATGTACAATATTCTGAAAATGAAAAATGTTGTAGAGGCCAGTTGCTCAGTAGATTCCATCTTCCTTTGTTTCTGTCTTTTTTTTTTTTTTTTTTTTTTTGCCCCTCCACACTTATCTGTAGTCCTAGGATAAAGACAGGAGAAATAAAATCCAAGTTCCCTGGCTGATGGGTGGGAAAGGTAGGTAGTAATAAAAATGTCCATCTTACTTTTCTTTTTCCCTTTTAGGAACTCTTAGGAAAAAATATTGTAGAATTCTGTCATCCTGAAGACCAGCAGCTTCTGAGAGACAGCTTCCAACAGGTAACTTTTCTTTCCTGGCTTGGGTCTGAATAATATTATCTAAAATCTGTTACCACATTCATTCCACAAATATTTACTGACCACTGATTGAGTGCAATAATAGTGGCAGGCACTATTATTTTATGTTCTTTAGTAGTTATTATGTATTTTTAAGGAACAGAGAACCACCAGAGCTTTGTAACTGTGCATGCTGTCCAAGGTATTTTTGTTTGGCTTTGGCTACTTTCAGTCTTGTGTCCAATTCACTGTATCAAAAAAGGCTGTCTTAAAAGTATTTAAAATATTTTAGGCTTCAATGAACTGTGGATAGTAGTAGAAAATTTCATTAAATAGTTCTTTTATAGATAAGTGAGAACAGACTCTTAGTTGTAAGCTGACTCTTAATTATAATTTTCAGGCTCCAGATCTTGAAAATATCTGGTGAGTTTAGTGTCAGGACAGATTTGGCATCAGGTAGCAGTTCTTACTTTATATTAGACTAGGGAATTTCCCTCGTTAAGCCTCAGTAATGTCCTTTCTAATACAATGGGTATAATAATAGTACTTAAATTCAAAAGGCTGGTGGGAAGATTAAATAATATGTTTAAAGCACATAACCCAACTTCTGGAGGTAAGCAAACAATGGCAGTGAAAAATCACCTGAATCCTCAGCATCATCAGTTCTGTCCATTTGGCTACAGTTCACAGAAGGATCACATTTCATGTATGGATAGTTTAGAAAAAGTATTCTGACTTCTGTTGAAACCATTCAAAGCTAAGGACATGGACCTTAAGCAGTGTGAGAACATAGTTACAGTATATTTTAAAACCATGAAATTCGTAATCCTGATGCTCTTGGCCACAGTATCAATTTATCATTCTGGAAAATGTTTATTCTAAAACAGCTTTAATGACTCATTATAGATGCTCTGTAATCTCAAAGTTACTATTTCTGGCACAAGTGCTGCTTTGATTTTAGAATAGTAAAGGTGCTTTATTAATGTGGTTTACAACCATTACCTTAGTTGCTGATTTCCAGATTTTGATGTTTAAATCTAGCTGGATTTATATTTCTTTTTGCTTTTCAGTACTTGCATTTAGTTGCTGTTTCCACTGAAGCTTGCTTTCCTTTTTTTTCTTTTTTCCCATTTTGGTTACTGCAGTGTTTCACACTTGATTTGTAAAAGTTATATGTATATACATTTAAAATGTGCCATTTTATTATTGCTAAGTAAAGTATGCCCCATTTTCTGTTACAGTTATTTCTCTGGCAGACTGTGGTGTCGGCAGTTATTTCCGCACTCTTACCAGCTTTATAAATGTTACCGCTTTTTCCTAAAAAACGATTTGAAGTGTTGGTATTTTGAAGTACTGGATTTATACTTCATTGGAATAGATATGCACAACAATAAGCAGGTTTTCTATTCCAGTATTTAGTTGTGTACAAATGTAATTATGTTCATTGTGAATATACTACACAGTTAGCACATCTAAGTATTAAAAGCTACTCACTATTGTGCAAATGCAAATATTCCTATCTCATTTCTTTATCATGTTAAATAAATGTTCTTTAGAAAAAAAAAACAGCCTAGTGCTTGACGTGTAATAATTACAAAATAAGTGTTAAGCTGTTAATGCTGTTGTTAGGAGGGAGAGTCAAAAGATTATTTTCTATTCCATCAAACTAGAAATTAAATAATTAAAAATTATTTTAAAAAACAAAAGCAAAACAAGAATAAAGACAACTTAGTTTTATTTATAAAAATGTCCATGGATGCTGTGAAAATAGAAATTCTCAGGTTTGGGGGAAAAAGCTAGGGTTGAGGAGCAATGTGTAATCTATATTCAGTGTCTTTAAACTTACAGATTTCTAGGGTAGACTTGTAAACATGGTCTTTTCTCTTCAGGAAATAATTGTTACTCCTGTTGACTGACTAGAGTGGTTTGATAGCTTGGGACTCTGGGAAGAAACATGATAAATATGCCTCCTTATTGCAAAGTCACTTAATTTTCACTCATGTTGTTTTGTTAGTAGCATCAAAAAAAGACTGGTACTTCAGAGACAGTGACACAAGAACCTTAGGGTTGTAGAAATGGGAAATAAAAAAAATTTCTGTTCCTAAAACCTTTTTGTGGGTTTCACTGATAGCATGTAAACTTTTTCAGGTGGTGAAATTAAAAGGCCAGGTGCTGTCTGTCATGTTCCGATTCCGGTCTAAGAACCGAGAATGGCTCTGGATGAGAACCAGCTCCTTTACTTTCCAGAACCCTTACTCAGATGAAATTGAGTACATCATCTGTACCAACACCAATGTGAAGTATGTACCATAAAGGCCTTTTCTCCATGTTGGGACTTTTAATGAGCCAAGTTGGCTTAGCCTTACTGAGCTACCTCCTCTTCTACTTTTCTAGTCATAAATGCCATTAGTTTGAAGCTCCTCATCTTCCAACTTCTTACAGAAGTTGGAGTAGTTCATCCAGGCAGAATAAGATTTTAAGAAACAGTAAGAGACTAGATTCTGAGATCTGTTCTAGGGTTGTATTTCAATTTAGTTACAGTCCTTTCTACATAGTATTTTTATACCAGTTTATTATTCTGGTCTGGCAGGATTTGCCTCTAGAGTAGGTGTCTGCAAACCCTCCTTGTAAAAGGTAGTAAATAGCTTCGTGGGGCTCAGACCTCTTAAGCAGTCTATTATAACTACTCAATGTTCTGTTATAGCACAGAAAGAGGCCTAGACAAATGAAATGAACGATGATGGCTGTGCTCCTGTAAACTTTCATTTACAAAAACAGGCAATGGACTGGATTTGGCCCATGGACCAGCTTTTTAGAGCATAGCTATAACCACTATTTTACAAGGTTCTGTTCCTCTATTCCTTGATTTCTTTCTGTTTGAGTTTTCTTTCTAAGCTTTGTAAAAAAAAAAACAAAAACAAAACACACATAACAGTTTTATCAAGATAGATTTCACATACCATACAGTTCATCCATTTAAGGTCTACAGTTTTTTTTAGTATTATGAAACTATTACCACTTTCAAAGTTCAGTACATCCTCATCCCCCTAAAACAAATCCTGTAGTCATTAACAGTCATTTCCCCCTCCTCCACACCCTATATATAACAAGTAATCTACTCTCTGTCTCTGTAAATTTGCATATTCTAAACATTTCATATAAAGGAAATCATATAATACGTGATTTCTACGTGACTGGCTTCTTTCACTTAATATATATAATGTTTTAAATGTCACCAATATTGTAGCTTTTATTTGTAGTTCATTTCTTTCTACTGCTGAATGTCTTCCTTTGTATTTTATTTATCCATTCAATTGCTGGACATTGGGTTGTTTCCACTTTATGGCAATGAAAGAATACTGCTATGACCATTTGTGAACTAGTCTTACCCATTTAGTTTAATGGATGAAATTTTATTCTTTTGGGTATATAACTTGGAGTAGAATTGCTGAGTCGCATGGTAACTATGGGTTTTTCTTTTTTGAGGAACTGCCAAATTGTTTTTCAAAGCTGCTGTACCATTTAACCATTTCATCAGCATTGTATGAAGGTTCTAGTTTCTCCACATTTTTACTCTTTCTAATTATATGCATTCTGGTGCGTGTCAATTGTCAGGCACTTCTTTTCCATTTAATCTGTGTAGAATTGCCCTTAGATCTAGTTCTTGAAGATACAATGATAAATAATTAGAAAATGTGAATGATACCTGGTGACAACATTGTATCTGTATCCTCCAATTTTTAAGGGCCTATAAACTTTCATTATTTGCTAATTAAATTAGCAAAGTATAACAGATTGAGTTAGAAATTTTTATTAATTTAGGATTCAGGTATATGGTCATGGTCGTTTTTCGTTGTTTTTTTTTTGCATCTTCATATTACAAAACAACCATTGTTTTGTGTTTTCATTTTGTTTAAATTCTGAAATTTTTAAGTCCTCTTAAGAACTGTTTCTGGAGGTAATAGCTTTCCCCATTTTTACATACAATTTTTCCCACTAATTTTAATTAATTCTTAACATTTTATTTTTTAATAAATACTCTTTGTAGAAAATTTGGGAAGCATTGAAAACTATAAAAGTAAGAAAAATAATTCTCACTATCCAGAAATAATCTTTATTAATGCTTTGTACGTACTTTCAGTTTTTTACTTATGCTTTTTTTATGCCCAATATATGAGTTTAAACACATATCATGCACATATCAACTAGGTATTGAGTACCTAAAGGACTTAGAACCTAAACAGGATGAACCCTTGTGCCATAAGATGTAGTTTCTGTTTGTACCATGTTGCCCATAGTGTGAATTATTTGCTGCATCTGAAATCATAGGCTACCTGAAAATAGGTCTTAAAAAGGGAATTCATTAATGATTGCCCCACCTACAGGTGAATCTATGATGCTTTATGTACAGAGTCTGGTCTTTTTCATTTTCTCTGTTCTATACTCTCCATTTTCCCAGGAACTCCAGCCAGGAACCACGGCCTGCTCTGTCCAGCACACTTCAGAGGCCACAGCTGGGTCCTACAGCTAACTTACCCCTGGAGATGGGCTCAGGGCAGATGGCGCCCAGGTGAGAAATGGTGGAAAGACTGAGCAGAGACTAACCTGAGGGGATGGCTACCTGCAGTCCCATTACTTGGTTTGTTTGTTTAAGCCCTTCACCAGATCCTTTTAAAAAATCTTTTTTTCCTATTTCTCTTCTTACTGGCCTTTAACCTACAGGCAGCAGCAGCAAACGGAACTGGACGTGGCATCGGGACGAGATGGACTGGCTGGTTACGGTCATTCCCAGGTCAGTGTGTTGTCATCTTTGGGGAGAACTGTGAGCATTTCCTTAAGAAATGTCCCCAGTGCCAGTTAGAATACGTGCTTCTCTGTATATGATGTTAGAGTTATTTGAATTGTCATGTTAAACCTTCCATGGTTATTCTTATCACTGTATTCCACAGGTTTCCATTCAGCCTGTGACAACCACAGGGCCAGAACACAGCAAGCCTCTTGAGAAATCAGATGGTCTGTTTGCCCAGGATAGAGACCCAAGATTTTCAGAAATCTACTCCAGTATCAATGCAGGTATGTTACTTCCTTATTCTTTTAAATTCTCATTTAGATCACTTACTGATGTCCTGCTGCTGCCCAATCAGTAGTCTTCCAACATATTTCCACTTAATCATAATACCTCATGAGTAAATAGGAACTTGCTGGAGTAATATACTGCAGCCCCTTGACTGGCCCTCCCCCCACTCCTTTTGGTCCACAGATCAGAGTAAAGGCATCTCCTCCAGCACTGTCCCTGCCACCCAACAGCTATTCTCCCAGGGCAACACATTCCCTCCCCCCCGGCCGGCAGAGAATTTCAGGTGAGCCCCATATGTGTGTGCTGCTTTACAGGGCAACTGAGCGATTCAGTTACTGAATCCAAGTTATATTCTTCCCTAGCTTTCTCTAGTTATTTCAGACAATGCACTTGCAGGGCTTAGGATTAGGCAAGCTGCTTTTCTTCCTCCTATTTCCTTGCACCTGTCCTATTGCCATGTTACAGGTTCCATCTCTGTGTGTCCTGATCAGTGTGTGACTGTCCGTCTTCCTAAGCTTTTCCAAATTCTGTTACCAAGTTTTCCTTAACCCCAGGGAAGTCAAGGGGATCTACGGGATGGCACAGGATTGCCCTGTGATTCCTAGATTCTGTGATAAACTCATCCTTTTAATCCTTTACTGCATTATTTGTTCACTCCCAGAAATAGTGGTCTGGCCCCTCCTGTAACCATCGTCCAGCCATCAGCTTCTGCAGGGCAGATGTTGGCCCAGATTTCCCGCCACTCCAACCCCACCCAGGGAGCAGCCCCAACGTGGACCCCTAGTACCCGCCCAGGTTTCTCTGCCCAGGTAAAGCTTCTCATCTGTCTGCTCCTATGTACTGTTTTCTGTTTGGTTAGTTGGCCTTTTTACCACATGTAAAGTTATTATTGTCTTTCCTAGATACCTGCTCCTCAGCCCCCATTCCCTACCTTCCAATTTTTTTTAAATAATTTATTTTGGTATCATAAATCTACATTTACATGTGCAATATTATGGTGATTAAACTACCCCCTTCATCAGGTCCCCCCCACCAACCCCATTACAGTCACTGTCCATCAGCGTAGTGAGATGCTATAGAATCACTACTTGTCTTCTCTGAGTTGTACAGCCCTCCCCGTGCCCCCCAACATTACATCTGCTAATCGTAATGCCCCTTTTTCCCCCTTGTCCCTCCCTTCCCACCCATCCTCCCCAGTCCCTTTCCCTTTGGTAACTATTAGTCCATTCTTGGGTTCTGTGAGTCTGCTGCTGTTTTGTTCCTTCAGTTTTTTTCTTTGTTCTAATACTCCACATATGAGTGAAATTATTTGATCTACCTTCCAATTTTTACCTTTTTTTAGGAGCAGCTAATTAAAAACCATATCTAACCCAAAAATCTCAGCATCTCTCTGGTTTCACATAGAATTGTTCACACAAAACATCTTAAACAGGTTTGATTTTCAGATTTGTTTTGGAATAAATTCTAATTTTCCTCTTTGGTTACAAAATACAGGAACAAAGGAGAAAATTAATTACTAATTTACACAGTGTTGTCTAAGTACAAAAAAAAAGTGTTGAAAAATCTTTATATATTTGTAATACATGTTCAGCCTAAAGCTAATTTTCTCTCATATATTAATATATACTCATATTGCATAAGTAATATTTTAAATAAAAAGGCCAGAACAAAAAGCAGGCTTCAGAATTGTTACATGCAGTATGACCTCAGTTGCATAAAAAATGCATAGGAAAATAAAAACTGGAATAAATTAACCAAAAATGTTAACCATGGGTCTTTAGTTGTAGATTTATAAATTATTATTTTCTTTTTATTTTTCCTTATTGTCCAACTATTTGACAGTACATACGCTTTGCTATTGTAGTGAGAAAAATGTTTAGTTATCAAAAAAAAAACCCAAAAAAACATCATTAAGAAGAACAAATGAATGTAGTACAGACTGAATAGTAAAATGATGCAAAGCGTTTTTTTCTCTTGATATCATTAATGCCTCTAGTTTATATAACTTTATAGTTTATAAATGCTTTTACTTAAATTATTTTCATTTATTCTCATGACTCTAAATATAGACTTATTAATTCCATAGTTCTTTGCTTTTTGCACTTTATCACAACTGCCTAAAAGTAGTGTCAAGACAGATAGTAACTGCACTGGTCGGGGTGAGGATTTAATAGTGTGAAAAACGATTGAATCACTGTGTTGTATACTTGAAACCAGTATAATATTGTGTATCAGCTGTACTCAATAACAAAATGAAAGTAGTATCAAGAGAGATTGGGAGCTAATTGGAAGAAATATACACTAGGAAATAAGTGATGAGCTTGGCTCAGAAGAATCCAGTGATTGACAGAGGGTGGACTCTCATAGGAATGGTATGTGTAGTAATGTTAATATTAATTTATTGTTCTCTGTCCCTTTCTCTAAGCAGGTGGCTACCCAGGCTACAGCCAAGACTCGATCTTCCCAGTTTGGTGTGGGCAGCTTTCAGACTCCGTCCTCCTTCAGTCCCATGTCCCTCCCTGGTGCTCCCACTGCTTCACCTGGTACTGCTGCCTATCCTCCTCTCACCAGTCGTGGATCCAACTTTAGTGAGTTCAGACCAGAAGGGGGGTAACAGGAAAATCATACCACTAAAGAGAAAGGATTTGGTAGTTAAAATGGTTTGCTTGTGTCCTGGGTACCTCAACCTAATTATGGAGGAATAATGCAAGGTGACAGTCCATTTGGAATTTAAAACTCACATGAAAAAGACTTTAGTACACGTAGCAAAAAGCATGTAAGGTATTATAAACTTAGTAATATTCCAATTTAATCTAAATGAGCAAAGGTCTCTTTGGAAAGGCTACCTAGAGAAGAAAAATTAATTTGGGGCTGGGTTTTGAAACAGCAGAGGCATTGATTGACAGAGAGACGGGCACAAGGTATCTAAGTAAAATTAATGGCTTGCATGTAGTTAATGGCTCTCGAGTGGAGTTAGTAGATTGAAGTTGTTTATTTTTCCTTGCTGTATTTCTAGCTTCTGAGACTGGGCAGACTACAGGGCAATTCCAGACACGGACAGCAGAGGGTGTAGGTGTCTGGCCACAGTGGCAGGGCCAGCAGCCTCATCATCGTTCAAGTTCTAATGAGCAACACGTTCAACAGCCGTCAGCGCAGCAACCTGGTCAGCCTGAAGTCTTTCAGGTGAGAGATCGAAAAGGCTTCAGAAGTGTAGAATCTGGGAGAGGGAGGGACAGGGAGAAGAGACAGAAGGAAGTATGCATGGATTGAGGTGTTGGGCGGTATGTGGGAGAAGACAGAGTGGGGACATTTCAGAATAAGTGTCATTAATTGGAAAGATTGTGAACTTAGGTGATAGATAGCCTTTAATTAATCAGACCATAGTTAGTGATGTGAAGCACCATGTGAAGATGTCAAAGGAGGTCATTTTAGCTCATTCAAAGAGATCCACATCCCCACTTCACTATAGCTTGGGTATAAACACATTGATTATAGCTATTAAGGTATTAAAGCTATTCATGTACATCCTGAGGGGACTGTAAGAATGCATGGAGAAATCTTAGGATACAGGAAGAGCTACTTTAAAACACAGGTTGAAAAAAGGCAAAACAGGTTTTGGTGGAAAACAAACAGGATGAGATACTCCATATATGTTACATGAAATGTGGCAAGCAGATTTTTCCACCTTTGAAAATATTGAAAAACAGAAAAGAGGAAAATGTGAAACTATAGGAGGAAGACAAAGTACTAGGAAAAAAAGTTGTCATCTGAAGGAGTCAGAGAGTTGCTGGAAGTAAGGGAAGCTGAGAGCTCAGAACAGCAGAAAGTCTTTGGGGCCAGGCTAGAGATGATGGTTCAGGGCATTGTTGGGAAGGAGCTTGATAAGTAAAAGGCATCAAGGTGTGTGACCCACACTTACTATTTTTCTTTTTTAGGAGATGCTGTCTATGCTAGGAGACCAGAGCAACAGCTACAACAATGAAGAATTTCCTGATCTAACTATGTTTCCCTCCTTTTCAGAATAGAACTGTTGGGGTGAGGATGAGGGGTGGGGGGAGAAAAAAAATCGCCATTTGTTTTACAAAAACAAATCTTTCTGTAAACAGAATAAAAATTCCTCTCCCTTCCCTTCCCTCACCCCTAATGCATACCCCCTTTTCCCTCTTGGCCTTTCCCTTGCCCTTCTGCCTCTGAGAAAGCATTTATTAGAAGAAATGGAATGAATCTGGAAGGCTTTGGGAAACCTTTGAAAAACAGAGGCTGGGTGAAGTTAAAAATGCCTTTCCTTATGTCACCTGACCGGAAACCTGTGCAGAGATGATTTGTGCCAGGGTCAAGGGGCAGGTTAGATAGAGAACCTGGTATCCACTCTTTGCTTAGGATACTGTGGCTTGTTTTTGGAAAGAAATTCTGAATAAGGTGGGGGAGAGGAGAAATGTCCTCATATTTGAGGACCATGAAACATGGTGGGTATATATGGGCCTTTAAGAAATGAGCACAGGCTCTTTCTGCTGCCTGTGAGCAATTCCTCTTGAAAGAAACGTGAGTGAGGTACAGAGAGAGAGAGAGAGAGAGAGAGAGAGAGAGAGTGTGTGTGTGTGTGTGTGTGCGTGCACATGTGTTTCTGTGCTTGTTTCTTTCTCCCTATCAGGGAGTTATGCAAAATTTGTCCCAGATTTTATCTTTTGTCCTTTTCTGTGTTTTTCACAGAGTCCTAAGGAGTTAAATCTTCCAGGTATTTTCCACTTAGTATTGCAGCCAAAGAGTATTCAAATAAATGTCTTTGCTGCACTTATATCTGTGCCCAGCCAATAAGCAGCTATAAGCAAATATATAAAGTCTTCTATTGATATGATTGATCTCTCATCAAACATACTTGGTGATAAAGCTGGGTCATTACTGCTTTTGGTGCTCTCACCTTATATGGAATACCTGCAAACATTGTAGATGTTCAGGTGGCTGGCAAGATTAACATTTTTTAAAAACCCATGCTGGCCATAAGGATAATGCTGCATTTTTCTGTCAGAATCACATCTGATGTGTGTTTTCTAGAGGTTCTTTCTGCATGGAAACTCAACTTCTTGGATTAGCAGTCCCAGTGAAAATCTCACTGCTGGAATTTAAACCAAATACCAAGCCTTCTTGCAAAGTAGTCTCTTTCATCCATTCTCAAAGTATGGTTGAAACTGGGTCAGTCTTCTGGGCCCGTAGTTCTTTTCTCTTTGCTCCCTCTCCAATCTTGAGATTGGAATTTGCTTTAGAGTACAGGTGTAATAGATCCATGTGATAGATGGGGCGTGGACTCCCATCCAGCAGGGTCACATAGTTGTTAACTACAGCCATACAAGTGTGGATACAGGTTACTATTTTCACTCTTTTCCTTCCTCAGGTAACAATCATGTGTATCAACTTTTTTTTTTTGTAATTGGCTCAGGCCAGTATCTTAAGTGCAAGAATGAATTAATAAGGAGAAAACATACTAACTGTAACCATAGGAGACAGGAGCACAGATGGCCTTGGAGAGGCTGACAGAATGTCATTATTGGATTTCCTTCATTTTTGTCTCCAGTTTGATATGTGGTAGTAAAGTGGGGGACAGTTTATTTTTTTATTCTGTGTGCACACATACAGTATACATATATATATTTATATCACAATTTAAGAAACCAAAAAGTTGAGTTTCCAATGGAATCCCTGTTTTTTAATAACTTTTTAAATGTGATCAGGGCTGTAATATTGTACAGTTATTATAGGGCTTTTGGAGGGGAGGGAGAAGATGCTCTGGGGATTTTGTTTCTGCTTTTCTTTCAGGGTTTTATTTTGGATTGTTTTGGTTTTTTCTTGGCCATTTCTGTACTGCTGGCATCTGTGTTGAGCCTTACAGTGGCAAAAATATGATATGTAGCAAAGATTGTAAAACAAAATATTTTTTCTTTTTGTAAACTTTTGTGTGATCTTGATTGTGGCTTTATTATTCCTTTCCAGCTCATTAACAACAAACACCCACAACTAGTTGAATCCATAGCTTGAGCTCCAGATACATGATATGAAGCACAGTGTGTCTGTAATTTCAGGAATCAGAAATCACAGGGTTCTGGTGCCTCTTCACTCCTCGGTGGCTCTCCTGATTCTGACTCATTCTGAGTAAAATTGGCAGGGACATCTGACCATGGGGTGGGGGTTAGGGGATTGCCCATGACCTCTGGAGATGGAGAGCTGGGGCTTGAGACTAGTAGGGCACATCTGGATTCCCTCCCCCAGTATGTCCTGCTGTAGTACGTTAAAAGGAATTAGGGGTGGAGAAATTTAAACTGTTCAAGTCTGGACCTGATTTCTCTCTAGGACCATGTGGTATGTGGTTCATTAGCAAATCATAAAACACATAGGCATAAACCTGTGTTCTTGAGGGTCTATGTTTGTGATCCAGCTAGAAACTGCATCTGGATCCCATGTATCATCCTTTCTGTTCCGAGGACCCTCTTTGCCTCTTCCTGCACATCTATTTATGGGAGAAAACGGAGTTTGGGCTTGCAGTTTTAGGGACTGAACTAGCCTCATGATCAGTCACAAGGCTGGTTTGGGGCAAGCATTTGGAGAAGTTCTTATGACTGGACTTAGATCAGGAATTTAATAATTGAGACAGATAATATTCATCAGGCATCCCACCATCTGAAAGTTTTAGCAAAAAAGAAGTCACATGTGAATTTGTCAGTGCTTATGGTGTTGGTTCAAATGCTGTCATAAATAACTAGAAGTTCTGTTTTTTATTACTTTTAGAATAGGTTTCATCTGGACTTTCTGGGCATTTCCTTCCTCAGCCAAACCACATTAGTCTGGGAGAGCTAGTCTCCCACCTGGAAGCAGTGACAACTCTTAGCCAGCAAGCTTATAAGTTACAAGTTATTTTGAAGCCTAAAGCTTCCTTTACATACTTTTTTCTAGCCTTTTGTGTTTATTTGCTCATTCTTGATGTGAGGATCACATTCAAAAACATGTTTCAGAGTTGGAGAGAGAGGTAAATAAGAAAGGGACAGGAAAAGGTACAATCCCCCAAAATAATAAATAATACATAAGGATGGGGAAGACCAGGAATGTGTCCTATTTATCCATCTAAGAGAAGATAACCCCAACTTGAGTACTGTGTATTGAGGTCTCTTGTGTGTGCCCTTGAAGTCATGTGAAACTAAATAGGTAGTATTCCACATGCACACACAGAAAAACTGCAAATCCGATGCCTCCATCCCTCCTCCCTCGCCCCCCTTCTTAGCATTTTTATCTCCTCTTCGCTCCCCTATTCAAATTTTCCAGCCAACCGCTGGAGCAGACTTCCTCAATCCTAGTGGAATAAATCCAGCACCGCTGGTCACCCGCCCGCATTGTCCGCGTTCCCTGCTGAAAGACGAGCCCAGGGAACAGATCCCCACCAGCAGGTAACCTTTTCAACTTCCTAGATCTTTTAGCTTACCGTTCCTGCCTTTCTCCATTTTAGGAATATTTGGGATGGTAGTGACTTGGGGATCAAAAGGAACTTTTGTAAGCTGTGGGACATTTACTGGCCAAAATAAAAATTGCCTGGATGTCTTTAGGATTCCTTCTATGATCTGTATGTATGTGTACATGGTTGTTAGTGAAAGCAAAGGATAGAGGGAATCTTCACCCACCCCTCAAAGAGTGGCCTCTTTATCAAGGGTTTTCTGTTTGGGCCAATGGTAACAAAAGGGTTAAGTTACTAGCGGCGGGTAGTGGGGTGGGGAGGGGAGAGGAGTGGTGCGGGGAGGTGGTAGTTCAGTACTTCTCTTTGAGACCTCAAAGCTCTTAACACTCCAGATATTAAATGTCCTGCTGGGCTTTTGACAGTTTTCAAAGATTACACGAAAATGGACTAGAAGTTAAAAAACTATGCAAGTTGTGTATGCTTACTACAGACTAAATTTGTTCTTAAAATGGAGGACACGTAATTAACCACTGCAAGAAGTGAATGAAACTAAAGTGAAAAGCTGTGACTTTAATGATCATAGAACATTGTTATTTTGTCTTGTATTCTAACAAACTTTGGTTCTGAGGCTTTTTGTCCTGTGAGGCAGTCATAAAGGTTTTTTTGTTGTGAGAAAAATAAGGGAAAACCCTCCTTCCCACAGCAGCTGGTTGAGATTAGGAGAGTTTCCTGCCTGAGGAGGGAGCAGGAAGAGAGAGGAGAAAGAAATGAGTAAGAAATGCATGAACATCTCATAGTTAGAGAATAGGAAATACTGTCGACTTTTCCCTTGTCCTCTCCTTGTCCTTTCCTTGTCCTTTCCTCTGTGAAAAAATATTAGATTTTAGGCAAAGAAGTGAAGAAGGCCTTGAAGAAATCAGGAACCTGGACAATCTGTCTTCTCCAACCCTCATCTCACCCTGCACTTAACCTTGTCCAATCTCCCCCAAGTCTGCTAGGGGACATTGGAGAAGGTAGGTGCTGAGCCCATCCTGATTGTGCATTTTCAACTCCATTTCTGGTTGTTCAAGTGTTCATGTGTGTGTGTTGGGGGCAGGGGGATTTGAATCTCCCCAGGTCAAGATACTTGGAACCAGATGTATCAGCACCCCATCCAAACCCAGACCTCTCCTATCATTGTTTGTTTTGTCATGTGGAAATCACCCTCAATTCTTTGCCTACCTTCCCTGTAAAGCCTAGTTTTCCTTTGCTTCATGGTCGGGAGGATGGGATTCTTAGCTTTGGGTTCTTAACTCCCCAGAATTATTGTGTGTGCGTGCATTTTTGTGGTGAAAGGGACTACAGAGGGTTGCAAAATTTTACTAGCTTCTCAAAGAATCTATGATTCCCAAAGGTTAAGGATCACCTGTCTGGACTATGGTTCCAACTATTTCCTCATCCCAAGCCAGGCTATGAATCCCTGGGCAACTAGAAGAGTCTCCCCTAATTATCCCCTTCCCAGGATGTGGGGGCTCAAGGTTCTGCTGCTGCCCATGGTGAGCTTTGCTTTATATCCTGAGGAGATACTGGACACTCAATGGGAGCTATGGAAGAAGATATACAGGAAGCAGTATAACAGTAAGGTACCTGGGGACCTGGAAGGGAGCACTGTGGGAAGGCTGGGACCTGAGACCTCAGTCCAAGCTGCCAGACTCCTTTCTTCAATCTGAATAATCACTCCAACCAAGCAAACTTACCCCTGCTCTCTAACTCAAGAGTTTTCATTCCTACTACTAAGCTCACTCCCACGCCCTCAAGTCCTATCCTTCCTTTTCTTTATAACTGTCAAATTTCTCTCTTGGGAAGACTTCTCAGATTAATACTGTTAATCCATAAACAATTTTGCTATACATCTCTCTAGAACTTTACATTCTATTATTTGTATTTGTTTACACATTTCTTTTTGCATGCTCTTAATCCTATGGTCACTTCCCCAGCTAGACTGAACTCCCTATGATTATAAATTTCCTCTTTTCTACTAAAAGTTTAATCTTTTCTCCACAGTATTACATGTGTGATTTTGTACACAGGACAATATATGTCAGTACTGACTATGCTTTGTTCAGGTGGATGAAATTTCTCGGCGTTTAACTTGGGAAAAAAACCTGAAGCTTATTTCCATCCATAACCTTGAGGCCTCTCTTGGTGTCCATACATATGAACTGGCCATGAACCACTTAGGGGACATGGTGAGTTGAGCCTCAGCTTCTGGCCTACCTGCCCTGTTTGCCTTAGTTCCCTGCTTATGCCTGGCCTCTTTCTTCTTTGTCCCAGACCAGTGAAGAGGTGGTTCAGAAGATGACTGGACTCAAAGTACCCCTCTCTCATTCCCGCAGTAATGACACCCTCTATATCCCAGACTGGGAAGGCAGAGCGCCAGACCGTATTGATTATCGAAAGAAGGGATATGTTACTCCTGTCAAAAACCAGGTACCTCCTTCCTGCTGGATGTAGCTATGTAAGCTGGCACAGCCTCTTTTTATGCTTCTTTGTTCTTAAGGTAGAAGGGCAGCAGAAAGAGGGGGCAAGGAATGAAGGTACCTCTCCCCATGCTAAGAGAATATGACCTATTTTTGTACATTTAGGTTGTTTCTGGTTTTCTTTTTTTACAAATAGTGTTGTT
>JAQQAC010012408.1:3530840-3543590 GCA_029783875.1 Phataginus tricuspis | reverse complement strand
TGAACAAGTGGGACTATATCAAGCTGAAAAGCTTCTGTACAGCAAAGGACACCATCAGTAGAACAAAAAGACATCCTACAGTATGGGAGAATATATTCATAAATGACATATGATAAGGGGTTGACATCCAAAATTTGTAAAGAACTCACATGCCTCAACAAACAAAAAGCAAATAATCCAATTAAGAAATGGGCAGAGGACATGAATAGACACTTCTCCAAAGAAGAAATTCAGATGGCCAACAGGCACATGAGAAGATACTCCACATCACTAGTCATCAGAGAAATGCAGATTAAAACCACAATGAGATATCACCTCACACCAGTGAGGATGGCCAACATCCAAAACACAACAACAAATGTTGGCGAGGATGTGTAGAAAGGGGAACCCTCCTACACTGCTGGTGGGAATGCAAATTAGTTCAACCAATGTGGAAAGCAGTATAGAGATTCCTCAAAAAATTCAAAATAGAAATGCCATTTGACCCAGGAATCCCACTCCTAGGAATTTGCCCTAAGAATGCAGCAGCCCAGTTTGAAAATATAGATGCACCCCTATGTTTACTGCAGCACTATTTACAATAGCCAAGAAATGGAAGCAACCTAAGTGTCCATCAGTAGATGAATGGATAAAGAAGAGGTGGTACATATACACAATGGAATATTATTCAGCCATAAGAAGAAAACAAATCCTACCATTTGCAACAACATGGATGGAGCTAGAGGGTATTATGCTCAGTGAAATAAGCCAAGTGGAAATGACAAGTATCAAATGATTTCACTCATATGTAGATTATAAGAACAAAGAAAAAAAAAACTGAAACATCACCAGACTTACAGAACCCAAGAATGGACTAACAGATACCAAAGGGAAAGGGGCTGGGGAGGATGGGTGGGAAGGGAGGGACAAGTGGGAAAAAGTGGCATTATGATTAGCAGACATAATGTAAGGGGGGGAATGGGGAGGGTTGTACAACTCAGAGAAGACAAGTAGTGACTCTATAGCATCTCACTACACTGATGGACAGTGACTGTAATGGGGTTTATAGGGGGGACTTGATGATATGGGGAGCCTAGTAACCATAATGTTGCACATGTAATTGTAGATTAACGATACAAGAAAAAAGAATATTAGCTAACATTATTAAACTTTACTATGTAGCCCATACATACCATGTTAAATGCTTTACACACCCTATTATTGCCATTGTATACATGTCGAATACCTTGCCCAATGTAACCTACCTAGTAAATGGCTGAGCCAGGACTCAGACCCAGGTCCTTTTTGTTTTTCTAACTCCGTTTATAAATTTTATTATTATTATTTTTAACCATGTTATGGAACATTTTAAACATATACAAAAGGAAAGAGAAATAGCAGTAGAGTGAAGCCCTATGTACCCATCATCCAACTTCAACAAATATCAACATTTTACAATGTTGTTTAATCCCTCCTCCATTTTTTCTAGTATTTTAAAGCAGATATCATTTCACTCATAAATACTCATAAGCCTCTTGAGTCAGGATATTTTTAACATAATCACCATGCCATTAGCATATGTAACAAAATTAACAATTCTTAATGTCATTTAATATTTAGTCCATTTGAAATTTTTTCCAATTGTTTAGAGGGGTTTTTTTTTACTGTTTATTTATTGAAATCAGTATCCACTTTTATACATTGCATTAGGTTGTTATTAAGTCTACTCTATGCTTTGTCTGTCACTTACCTACCTGGACTTACTCTAAACACACCCATGCTTTTTTTCTTCTTGTAACTGGTTTCATGGAGAAGCCAGGTCATTTGTCCAGTAAATGCCTCATCCTGCAGATTTAGATGATTGCTTGCTCCTTCTGAATCTAAGGTCCTAGTGCTCTAAACCACTTCAAGATGTTCAGTTTCTCACTGCCCTTCACAGATGTTGTGAAGAGGAAATCAAAACTTAAAAGTGACAGCCCATTAAACTTTTAGTGCCACCAGTATTCCAGAAATCCTAGGCAGTTTTATTCTTTTTAAAGTACTTATCTTTTTGGTTGAGCTTACAGGCTCTTCTGCCCTTAAAAGGCCTTTATGAGTCATTGATAAGTTTCATAATACTTGTAAGCTGAGTTTGTCCAAGGATTTCATGAACCTATGTCTTCACTTCTGGGCATTTATAGACTAAAGGCTTGGTTTCCTGAGACTCTATATGTAGATTTTACAGGGTAATGATACTATCTTTTACAAATAATGTATATAGAAAATTCTAATGAATTCGTTGAAAAACCATTAGAATTAATAAATGAGCTCAGCAGATTTCCAGGGTGCAATATCAATATACAGAAATCAATTTTATTTCTATACAGTAACAATGAACAAACTTAAGAAAAAAATTCCATTTACAATAGCATTGGAAAGATTAAAATATTTGGAACAAATTTAACTAAAGTGCAAAATTTATACTCTGGAAACTACAGAACACTTAAAAAAAAGACCTAAATAAAGGGAAAGTCATCTATGTTCATTGATTAGAAAAGAATATCATTAAGATAGCAATACTAACCAAACTGATTATAGATTCAAAAAAATCCCTGTCAAGATCCCAGCTGGCTTCTTTGTAGAAATTGACAGGCTGACCCTAGAATTCATATGGATATTCAAGGGACCCAAAATAGTCAAAAGAATCTTAAAAAAATAATTAAGTTGGAGGGTTCATACTTCCCAATTTCAAAACTTAACCACAGATCAAGAGTAATCAATACAGAGTATTACTTGTTTACAGATGGGCAAATAGATCAATGGAATAGAATTAAGAATGTAGAAATAAACTCTTTAAAGTGGTGCTGGAACCACTGGATAACCACATGTAAAAGAATAAAGTTGGAATGCCGCCTCACACCATATTCAAAATGGTTAAAAATCTAAATTTAACAGCTAGAACTATAAAACTTAGAAGAAAACTTAGGGATATATCTTGGCTTTATCTTAGATGTGACACCATAAGAAAAAATAGATAAATAGATTTCATCAAAGTTAAAAACTTGTGTGCATCAAGCTCACTCAGTGAACAGACAACTGACAAAATTGGAGAAAATATCTGCAAATCATATCTTAGAAGGCATTAATACCCAGAATATATAAAGAACTACAACTCGATAGCAACAAAACAACCCAATGCAAAAATGGGCAAAGACTTGAATAGACATTTCTCCAAAGAAGATATACAGATGACTCCAATAAGCACATGAAATATGTTCATCACTAGCTATTAGGGAAATGCAAATTACAACCACAATGAGATACCACTTCACACCCATTAGGATGGCTATTACAAAAAAGCAGAAAATAAGTGTGGCAAGGTTGTAGAGAAGCTGAAATTCTGGTACATTGCTAGTGGGAACTCAAAATAGCATAACTATTGTGTAAAACAGGTTGAGGGTTCCTCAAAAAATTAAACATAAAATTACCACATGATCTAGCAATTTCACTCTAGATACGTATCCAAATGAATTGAAAGTAGGGACTCAAATGGATACTTGCACACCAGTGTTTCTGCGGCATTATTCACACTAGTCAAAATGTAACAACTGAAGTGCCAACAGATGAAAGGTTAAGCAAATGTGGTATATACATGTAGTGGAATATAATTCAGCCTCAAAAAGGGATTAGATGTTAATACATACAACATGGAAGAACACTGAAAACATAAGTGAAGTAAGGCAGACACAATAGGACAAATTATTCCACTTATATGAGCATTTAAAATAGGCAAATTTTCATAGAGACAGAATAAGCTGGGACTATTACCAGGGGCTGGAGAGGAGGTAGAATGGGGAGTTTTTGTTTAATGGGTACAAAATTTATGTTTGGAATGATGAAAAAGTTCCAATAGGGAGGTTTAGTGTGTATGGGGGCAAGAAATATGTTGGAACTCTGTGTACTTTCAACACAATTTTGCTGTGAACCTAACACTGCTCTAAAAAATGTCTATAAAAAATAAAAGTTCCAAAAATAGACTGTGGCTATAGTTACACAACATTGTGAATGTACTTAATGCCACTGAATTGTATATTTAAAAATGGTTAAATGGTAAATTTTGGCTGTGTATATTTTATCACAATTTTTAAGAAAGAGAAAGAGAAGTACTAGTGACAATGTAAAGTTTTATTATTCAGCCATTTTTATCCAGTGATTTTAAATAAACATGAATAAACATTGTGCAATCACTGTTTTGTTGTTATTCCTGTGTTCTCAACATCTTATAGTCCATCTTAGCAAATTCTGTCCCTCTGCGTTCAAACTATAATATGAATCTGGCCACATTTTTACCTCCACCACGACCTCCCAGTTTAAGTCTCCATCATTCCTCCCCTGTACCTCTGCGGTAGCCCTACTAACTTCCCTACTTCCATGGTGCACTCTGCGCTACTGCAGCCCACACTGTGAACTGTTCTCTGTACATTAGATCACATCACTCCCCTTACAAAGCCCTCCCGTTACACTTTCATTAAACAAGTAGGCACCTTTCAGGGAATTAAGCAGTGGCAAAAATTCATGACCTCATGGTGCTTACAATTTAGTGAATTTAAATTATAATACAAAATTCTTAAGTGGTGTGCAAGTATGTTCTGGTCCTAGCATACTTCTCTGGCTTCATTTCAGCCCAAAGCCTTATGATGGAGAGCATTTCTCTAAAACCAAATCAGAACTCTATTTGAATGGAAGTAAGTGGTGAATGGTTGTTGTTAAAAAGTGTTCATGCCTATACAGAAGAGGACTTACCAATGCCCTCTCCCCAGTGAGATAACCCAGGGCTTTGCCTGGTTACTGTTTTCAGCTATCAGACTGGGATTTTTGGTGGATAGTTTTCCTCATCAAGTTTTGATATGGTCTCTTGATGCCTGGCAACCTAAAACTTAAGTTATCGATGTCTAATATATCTAAAAAATTATGGAGAAGAACAAACAGGGTAACTACAATGAAAGACCTAGTTCTGCAGAGAGGAGAAGAGATGGAAAATAGCACTCTGTTACTATTGGTCCATACCATATATTATATCCTGCTAGGCAGGAATATGGAAGAATCCCTCTGGTGATAGAGTGAGTTTCTGGGCCAGCCAACTGGAAACCTCCAGGTTTGTTTCCTAGGGATCTTATTGTCCACCATGCTAGATGATCTTACTTGTCCTTATTCTCCATGGCTATGTCAGAGGTGGGCATAGGGGAAATGCCCTTTCTGGAGACTACTCACATTAGCTGTGGTATAAGTTGGGAGCCTAGAAAGGCAATAGACTTTTAGGCTTGGGGTTTCTTTGGCAATACAGTTCATAAGAGCTCAGTAGCCTTTGGTTCAATCCTTTCAGCTACTTAACCACAGCTGAATATTTTTTTTTTCCAGTCACTGAAGCCAGCAGGATGCAGTGCTTTGATAGGCTGGCCTTGGGACCTACACTCACTCATGGAGCTAGGGGTGAAGCCGCTCCTCTCTGAGGCCCAGGTGTGTGTGGGTCAGTGGGCCCCCATTTTAAGATCCCCTTCTATTACCACATGAAGAGGAAATGAAAACCAGGTGACAAAAACAATGTATGCTTTCAGACATCCTTTAGCTCAGTTATTTTCAACTTTTCTACACCATCACAGAGAAGACATCTGTCACATTAATGACACATTTCCACGGATACACTCAGAAAATAACGCTCTCTTATAACTACTCATAAACTCTCCCCTTTCCTCTCCCAGAAAGCATATTGGAATGTGTGTATATCAAAGTGATGTTATTACAGAAATAACCTGAATCTGATATAATTTTTAAATATATCACTTGCAAATTTTAGTACTTTGTTGTTATAATAAATTTCTTGTGACTTACCTTGCGATTGATTGTAACACATCAAGTGTGTCACAACCATTGTTATACAGTTGGTGGGAAAGGATATTATCTTTGGCACCCCAAGGACTCCTTAATTATGTCTTGTTTTGATCTCTTGGAAAAATTAACCTTCCTTCTCTGAGCACACCTTGCCAGGTGACAGAGAGCAGCACCAAGGATAATGGGGGGAAGCCGATTGGGGTGAATATTTCCAGTGAATAATGGCATCAAGCAGATAATCTGAACATAGAAGATTAGAAATAATGTGTGTTTTCAGTTTATAGAGTATTCCTATTTTTCCCAATGATTCAAGAATCCTTTTTTTATTTCTTTAAAAATTATAAACTGGGTAATTTAAAAATAAAGTTAGTTAAATTTCTAGTCTCCTATACTCTGTTAAGGGTATTTTTGTCTCACTTTTGCATATTTCTTGGGCAGAAGGATCACTAATTAGGTCAGCTATTTTAACTATGGAAACAATGTCTGTTATTAAATTCCCAGCACAAAGTTAATCACTTGGGTAAATTAACAGAATAAAATGATCAGTATCATCCTAAAATTCAGTCTTTTACTTTAAGATGATGTAAGTTAGTTCCTCAGAGAAATCAAAAGCAGCTAACTTTCAAGGTACATAAGGCTAAGAGATGGCAACTTTAAAACCTGGAGAAGGCAATAGACTTCCTTATACAGCTTTCATGTCTTTTTTCTACATCATTCAGGAGATGTTTTCTCATCTATGATCGAGAGAGACAGTGTTCTATGGATTAAAGATGGCGGTGTGAGAGGTGAGACAGGCCTCCTCCTACAACCACATATAATACAAAAATATAATTTTATACAACTAATCCTGAAAGAGCAACAGAAAAGAAGGCTGCACCAGACTGCATACACCTGGAGAAAAGAGCAGACCTCATGGAACAGGGTAACATAACAAAGCTGTGACCCGGTGGGGCCCAAGTCATTCCCCTACTCCAGCTCACCGGCGGGAGGAAGAGAAACAGAGCGGGGAAGGAGTGGAGGCCTGGGACTGCTGAACACCTAGTCCTGGATATCTGCTCTGGGAGCGTGAACCTACATTGCATGGTGTTCTGGTGATTTAGTGCGGTTGGAAAGCTAAGAAAGGTAGAATATCTGGAGAGACTGAGATTCCAGCGCCTTGTGGAAAACAGAGATTCATATCCAGCTGATCTCGCTGGGCAGTCTGAGAGACTTCCTAAAAGTGAGAGGGCTGCTAAAGGAGCAAGGATTGCACAGAGTTTACTGCTCAGGAGAAAGGACAGATAGACAAAATTGTCCAGGTGCACTCTGACCAGCAGGTTGGGAGCTTAAATGATCTTCAGGCATTTCATCCCCCTGGCTGGCTACACAGGTCCAAGGCCCCCCACCCGTGATACACAGCCTTCTGTGTCTTCCTCCCAGCTAGCCTGCACCTGGCTCAGGCTCGCAAGCCAGCAACCCCTGCCCTGCCCTGGAGTCAGGCCAGCCAGATGGAAGCCCCACCAACGGCAGCTACAAACACAAAGCATAGTGCCTTACACCTGTGTGTCCAGCCCACTGGTTCTGGCAGTGGAGACAGGCATAGAAGGTGGGAAGGAGGAAACAGCTCTTTCCTCACCCCAAGCATGAACACCACTCCCCTGTGACCCCCAACATTGCTCCAGTGGCTGAGCAGCTCCAGAGAGTAGAGCTTCTGGGCACTAGTGGCACCACAGACAAATTATGAAATGTCAAAGGAACCTGGTTTAAAGCAAAATTATGAAGACACCTGAGAAAGATTCAAATGAAATCAACCTTATGAATCGTCCGGAAAGAGATTTCAAAATAAAAATCATTAACATGCTCATGGAGGTACAGAAAAATATTCAAGTACTCAGGAACGAATTTAGGACGGAGACCCAATTGTTGAAGAACACAATAAAAACAAATTAGATATGGTGGAGGAGACGATAAATGAAATAGAAATTAGGGAAGAGGAATACAAAGAAGCTGAGGCACAGAGAGAAAAAAGGATCTCTAAGAATGAAAGAATACTGAGAGAATTGTGTGACCAATCCCAATGGAACAATATTCGTATTATATGGTATCAGAAGAAGAAGAGAGAAAAAAAGATAGAAAGTGTCTTTGAGGAAGTAATTGCTGAAAACTTCCCCAATCTGGGGAAGGAGATAGTATCTCAGGCAATGGGGGTGCACAGATCACCCAACACAAGGGACCCAAGGAGGACAACACCAAGACATATAATAATTAAAATGGCAAAGATGAAGGGTAAGGACAGACTATTAAAAGCAGAGAGAAAAATAAGATCACATACAAAGGAAAACCCATCAGGCTACATCACTCTTCTCAGCAGAAACCTTACAGGCTAGAAGAGAGTGGCATGATATATTTAATGCAATGAAGCACAAGGGCTTGAACCAAGAACACTTTATCCAGCAAGATTATCATTTAAATTTGAAGGAGAGATTAAACAATTTCCAGATAAGCAAAATCTGAGAGAATTTAGCTCCCACAAACCGTCTCTGCAGTGTATATTGGAGAGACTGCTATAGATGGAAGGTGTTCCTAAGGTTAAATAGCTGTCACAAGAGGTAATAAAAAGGGATAGACAAAGAGTACAGAATATGATACCTAATATATAAAGAATGGGGGAGGTAACGGACATCTGCAGAACACTCCATCCAAAAGCAACAGGATACACATTCTTCTCAAGTGCACTTAGGATATTTTCAAGAATAGATCATATACTACACCACAAAAAGAACCTCAGTAAATTCAAAAGGATTGAAATTTTACCCACCAGCTCCTCAGATCACAAAGGTATGAAACTAGAAATAAATTACACAAAGAAAATGAAAGAACCCACAACACATACAGGCTTAATAACATGCTCCTAAATAATCAATGGATCAAAGACCAAATAAATGCAGAGACCAAGCAATATATGGAGAAAAATGACAATAATTAAACACTGCAAAATCTGTGAGACACAGCGAAGGCTGTGCTAAGAGGGAAATATATTGCAATACAGGCTTACCTCATGAAAGAAGAACAATCCCAAATGAAGAGTCTAAACTCAGAATTAATTAAACAAGAAGAGGAAGAATAAATGAGGCCCAAAGTCAGTAGAAGGAGGGGCATAATAAAGATTAAAACAGAAATGAATAAAATTGAGAAGAATAAAACAATAGAAAGAATAAAGAAAGCAGGAGCTGTTTCTTCGAGAAAATAAAAAAGTAGATAAACACCTAACCAGACTTATCAAGAAAAAAAAAATAGTCTACACACATAAACAGAATCAGAAATGAGAAAGGAAAAATCACTACGGACGCCACAGAAATAGAAAGAATTATGAGAGAATACTATGCAAAATTATATGGTAACAAACTGGATAACCTAGAAGAAATGGACAACTTTCTAGAAAAATACAACATTCCAAGGCTGACCCAGGAAGAACAGAAAATCTGAATAGACCAATTACCAGCAAAGAAATTGAATTGGTAATCAAAAAATTAACTAAGAACAAAACCCCTGTACCAGATGGTTTCACTGCTGAATTTTATTAAACATTTAGTGAAGACCTATTACTCATCCTCCTCAAAGTTTTCCAAAAAGCAGAAGAGGAAGGAATACTCCCAAACTCATTCTATGAGACCAACATCACTCTAATACCAAAACCAGGTAAAGGCACCACAAAAAAAGAAAATTACAGACCAATATCCCTGATGAACATACATGCAAAAATACTCAACAAAATATTAGCAAACCGAATTCAAAACTACATCAAAAAGATCATCCATCATGATAAAGTGGGATTCATCCCAGGGATGCAAGGATGGTACAACATTAGAAAATCCATCAACATCATCCACTACATGAACAAAAAGGACAAAA
Organism: Phataginus tricuspis; assembly: GCA_029783875.1. NCBI lineage: Eukaryota > Metazoa > Chordata > Mammalia > Pholidota > Manidae > Phataginus > Phataginus tricuspis. Next base: position 3,533,852 of record JAQQAC010012408.1, on the reverse strand, counting down.
ACCACATGAGCATCTCCATAGATGCTGAAAAAGCACTCGACAAAATTCAGCATCCATTCATGATAGAAACTCTCAATAAAATGGGTATAGAGGGCAAGTAACTCAACATAATAAAGGCCGTATATGACAAACCCACAGCCAACATTATACTTAAGAGTGAGAAGCTGAGAGCTAGTCCTTTAAGATCGGGAACAAGATAAGGATACCCACTCTCCCAACTTTTATTCAACATAGTTCTGGAGTTCCTAGCCACGGCAATCAGACAACATAAAGAAATAAAGGGCATCCAGATTGGTAAGGAAGAACTCAAACTGTTGCTGTTTGCAGATGACATGATATTGTACATAAAAAACCCGAAATCATCCACTTCAAAACTACTAGATCTTATATCTGAATTCAGCAAAGTTCCAGGACACAAAATTAATACACGGAAATCTGTTGCATTCCTATACACTAATGATGAACTAGCAGCAAGAGAAATCAGGAAAACAATTCCATTCACAATTGCATCCAAACGACTAAAATACTTAGGAATAAACCTAACCATGGAAGTGAAGGACCTATACCCTGAAAACTACAAGACACTCTTAAGAGAAATTAAAGAGGACACAAGTAAATGGAAATTCATCCCATGATCTTAGCTAGGAAGAATTAATATTGTCAAAATGGCCATCCTGCCTAAAGCAATCTACAGATTCAATGCAATCCTTATCAAAATACCTACAGCATTCTTCAATGAACTAGAGCAAATAGTTCTAAAATTCATATGGAACCACAAAAGACCCCGAATAGCCAAAGCAATCCTGAGAAGGAAGAATAAAACAGGGGGAATTACGCTTCCTGACTTCAAGCTCCACTACAAAGCTACAGTAATCAAGACAATTTGGTACTGGCACAAGAACAGACCCATACACCAGTGGAACAGAATAGAGAGCCCAGATATAAACCCAAGCATATATGGCCAATTAATATACGATAAAGGAGCCATGGATAGACAATGGGGAAATGACAGCCTCTTCAACAGCTGGTGTTGTCAAAACTGGACAGCTACATGCAAGAGAATGAAACTGGATTATTGTCTAACCCCGTACACAAAAGTAAACTCAAAATGGATCAAAGACCTGAATGTAAGTCATGATACCATAAAACTCTTAGAAAAAATATAGGCAAAAATCTCTTGGACATAAACATGAGCAACTTCTTCATGAACATATCTCCCTGGGCAAGGGAAACAAATGCAAAAATGAACAAGTTGGACTATATCAAACTAAAAAGCTTCTGTACAGCAAAGGATACCATGAGTAGAACAAAAAGACATCCTACAGTATGGGAGAATATATTCATAAATGACATATCTGATAAGGGGTTGACATCCAAATTATATAAAGAACTCACACACCTCAACAAACAAAAAGCAAATAAGCCAATTAAAAAATGGGCATAGGACTGAACAGACACTTCTCCAAAGAAGAAATTCAGATGGCTAACAGGCACATGAAAAGATGCTCCACATCACTAATTATCAGGGAAATGGAAATTAAAACCACAATGAGATATCACCTCACACCAGTTAGGATGGCCACCATCCAAAAGACAAACAACAACAAATGTTGGCAAGGATGTGGAGAAAGGGGAACCCTCCTACACTGCTGGTGGGAACGTAATTAGTACAACCGTTGTGGGAAGCAGTATGGAGGTTCCCGAAAAAACTCAAAATAGAAATACCATTTGACCCAGGAATTTCACTCCGAGGAATTTACCCTAAGAATGCAGCAGCCCAGTTTGAAAAAGACATATGCACCCCTCTGTTTATTGCAGCACTATTTACAGTAGCCAAGAAATGGAAGCAACCTAAGTGTCTGTCAGTAGATGAATGGATTAAGAAGATGTGGTATATATATACAGTGGAATATTATTCAGCCATAAGAAGAAAACAAATCCTACCATTTTCAATAACATGGATGGAACTAGAGGGTGTTAATGCTCAGTGAAATAAGCCAGGCAGAGAAAGACAAGTATCAAATGATGTGGAGTATAAGAACAACAAAAAAAAAAAAAACTGAAGGAACAAAACAGCAGCAGACTCACAGAACCCAAGAACGGACTAACAGTTACCAAAGGAAAAGAGACTGGGGAAGATGGGTGAGAAGGGAAGGATCAGGGCAAAAAAGGGCTATTATAATTATCACACGTAATGCATCTGGGGTTGGTGTGGGATTAGGTGATATGAGGAAGGCAGTACAACACAGAGAAGAGAAGTAGTGATTCTAAAACATCCTACTATGCTGATAGACAGTTACTGCAATGGGGTATGTGGTAAGGACTTGATAATAGGGGGAGTCTAGTAACCATAATGTTGCTCATGTAATTGTACATTAATAATAGGAACAACAACATAAAAAGACAGCAACTTACCGTGCTGTGTGAAAAAGCAAAGGTAGGAAAAAAATATTTAACTTCCTTGTTGGGACAAAAAGATGGCAGAGTAAGAAGGCAAGGTGAAAACCTCCTCCAAAAAACACATAAAAGAAGAAAATACAGCAAATACAACTAAGCCTGAAAATGACCTGAAGACTGCAGAACAGACCACCTACACCTGGGGAAGAAGAGAAGACACATTAAAATGTAAAGTGGCAGAACTGTGATCAAGTGAGACCCAAGCCCTTCCCCCATCCCACCCCACAGGCGGGAGGAAGAAGAACAGAGTGGTGGGGGATAGGAGCCCAGGAACTCTGCACACCTGGCCCTGGAGATCTGCTCTGGGAGCATGAGTCCATATTACATTGGATCATGGTGCTCATGGGGCTGGACACCAGGGACAGTTGGAACACTCTGGGATGTTGGGACTCCAGTTACTTGTGCAGGACAGCCATGCTCCACTGGTCTTGAGACCCAAAGTACAGGCAGCAATTTGAAAGACTTAACAGCAGCAGGAGGGGAGCCAGAGGGGCCAGTGTTTGGCGGAGCTATCTCTGCAGGAGAGAGGGCAGGTGAATGTTAATGTTACCTCCC
>JAQQAC010012408.1:3464572-3530340 GCA_029783875.1 Phataginus tricuspis | reverse complement strand
ATACCAATAACAAACTAGCACAAAGAGAAATCAGGAAATAATTCCATCTGCAATTGCATCAAAAAGAATAAAATACCTATGAATAAACCTAACCAAGGGGTGGAAGAGCTGTACTCTGAAAATTGTAAAACACTCATGAGGAAATTAAAGAACATATCAGTAAGTGGAAATCTACCCCATGCTCATGGATAGGAAGAATTAATATAGTCAAAATGGCCATCCTGCCCAAAGCAATTTACAGATTTGATGCTAACCCTATCAAAATACCAAAAGCACTTTTCAATGAAGTATAATGAATAGTTCTAAAATTCATATGGGACCACAAATAACCAAAATAGCCAAAGCAATCCTGAGAAAGAACAAAGCTGGGGGGATTATGCTCCCTGACTTCAAGTTCTACTAAAAAGCAACAGTAATCAAAACAGTTTGATACTGGCATAAGAACAGATCCATAGATCAATAGAACAGAATAGAGCCCAGATATAAACCAATGCATATATGGTCAATTAATATATGATAAAGGAGCTATGAATAAACCAATGGGGAAAAGACAGCCTCTTCAACAACTGGTCTGGGAAAACTGGACTCTACATGTAAGAGAATGAAACTGGATTATTGTTTAACTCCATACACAAAAGTAAACTTGAAATGGAGCAAAGATCTGAATTTTCATCATGAAACCATAAAACTCTTAGATGAAATCATAGGCAAAAATCTCTTGAACATAAGTATGAGCAATTTTTTTCTTGGACTTATATCCTCAGGATGGGAAATAAAACAAAAAATAAACAAGTGGGACTACATCAAATTAAAATGCTTCTACACAGCAAAAGCAAAGGAAACCATCAGCAGAACAAAAAGGCAACCTACAGTATGGGAGAATATATTTGTAAACAACTGACCCAATAAGGTGTTAACATCCAAAATATATGAAGAACTCATATACCTCAAAACCAAAAAAGCAAATAACCCAATTTAAAAAATGCAGAGAGGACCTTGTAACTCCAGGGAAAAATATGTTCCCAGCCAGGGGCAAATTACCTTTGAAGCCAAAATCAGTGAAAGGGAGAAATAAAGTGGGAGAAGCCCGTTTATTGCTTACAAGCAGTTGTACACATCTGCTCACCCATGTCTCTAGTGACCCTGTTGCAAAAAGGGACCCCACCCAACCTCTCCATCCAGATATGCCCTTGCTCCCCCTTGTAATCACCTATTGATATGGAGATGGACTACTTCTCTCCACCTCCTGGAAACACCTATTGATATGGAGATGCACTAAGGCCAGGTGAGAGATTCTGGAAATACTGCTATTTTGCCCACAGACCTGAACAAACATTTCTCCAAAGAAGAAATACAGATGACCAAGAGGCACATGAAAAGATGCTCCACATCACTAATCACTGGGGAAATGCAAATTAAAACCACAATGAGATATCACCTCACACCAGTTAGAATGGCCACCATCCAAAAGACAAGAAATAACAAATGCTGGCAAGGATGTGGAGAATGACAGCTCTCCAGCACTGTTGGTGGGGGTGTAAATTGGTGCAGCCACTGTGGAAAGCAGTATGAAGGTTCCTCAAAAAGGTAAAAGTAGAAATACTATTCATTCCACTAGTAATTTCACTTCTAGGAGTTTACCCAAAGAAAATAAAATCTCTGATTCAAAAAGATATGTTCACCCCTATGTTTATTCCTGCACTATTTGCAATTGCCAAGATATGCAATCAATCTAAGTGTCCATCAATAGATGAATGGATAAGAAGATGTGGTACATATACACAAAGAAATCCTGCCATTTGCAACAACATGAATAGATCTAGAGGGTATTATGCTGAGTGAAATAAGCCAGATGGAGAAAGACAAATACCATATGAGATCACTTATTTGTGTAATATAAAAACAAAGCAAAACAGAAGGAACAAAACAGCAGTAGATTCATAGATATTGAAAAGTGACTAATGGTTACCAAGGGGGAGTGGTTGGGGTGGCGGGGGAGAGGGAATTAAAAAAACAGTATTCTTATATTCTTATTTTTTGCTTATTTCTATTTTTTAACTTTTATAATACACATATACTGTGTTTGTAATAACAAAAGATTTGCAATTAAAAAATTTTAACTTTCTGTTTTATTAAAGCTAGCTCATTAATTATCTTTATTTTAATAAAGCAGAAAGGAGAGAGGAACAAAATCCATATCAAAGTGCATATCTGTAAGGGATAGAAAAAAGGAAGAAAAGAAGTTTTGGGAGGGTTCCTTTAAATTTTAACAAAACTTTTAAAATAGTTTCCAGAAGTGTTAATTTCCATTACAGTGCAAGAACTGTTAAGACAGTTTCACTTCTAACTCTTAGAATGTGCTAGTCATCATTTGCATTCATTAATCACTCATTCATTCTTTCAACAAATAGTGACTGCTTTAAGGAAGGCACTATGCTATGCTCTAGGTACAAAGTGGTAAACAAGAGTCATGATTTCTGCTTCCCACTAGCATAAAACCTAGTGAAGGAGAGATATGTTATACAAATAAGTATGTAAATACATATATAATTACAATTTGGTGTTTTATGAAAGAAAAAGCCCTGGATTCAGTGAGAAAGTCAAAGGTGGAGAAACTTAACTTCAGATCATGGAAGGCCTTTCTGAAGAAATGACATCTGAGTTATAATCAGAAGGATAAGAAAAGTTATTAAAAGAATGTGGGAAAAAGTATTCTTCCCAGAGAGAACACTTTACAAAGGCTCTAAAAAGTGCTTCAAAAACTGAAGGAAGACCAGTATGGCTAGAGCATAGCGAATGTTTAAAACTGGCTCCAGATTAGATAGGAAAGCCAGAATATGACGAACTTAATAGTCAATGTTAAGGAGTTTGTCTTTTATTTCAGGTGTAATGGGAGATATTGAATGGTTACAATTGGGAAAGATATTATCTCATTTGAATTTTTACATGATCATTCTGGGTGTTGATTGGAGAATGAGTTGAAGGTTGCAGGGGCAAGCATCAGCAAAGATACATTGATTCATCTTGAGTAGTTATGTCCTTTAAGGGTTGCTTTTATTTTTTATTGAAGTTGATATACAGTATTATATTGGTTTCAAGTATACAACACAGTGATTCAACAGTTACACATATTATTAAATCCTTACCCCCTCTGGTGCAGTTACTATCTGTCAACATAGAAGGATGTTATAGAACCACTGACTATATTCTCCATGCTGCACTTCCATCCCCATGACCAACTTATATATGATTGAGATTTCATGCACCTTTATCCCCCTTACCCACCTCACCCACGCAGCCCAACTTCTCCACCCTGGTAACCACTTGTCACTTCTCAGTGTCTATGAGTCTACTATAGTTTTGTTCATTTTGTTTTCTTTTGCTTTTAGATTCCACATATAAGTGAAATCATATGGTATTTGTCTTTGACAACCTGGCTTATTTCACTTAGCATAATGCCCTCTAGGTCAATCCCATGTTGTCACAAATGGAAGGATTTCTTTCTTTCTTTATGGCTGAATAATATTTCATTATGTATATATACAACACCTTCTTTATCCATTCATCTATTGATGGACTGAGTTACTTTTATTTTTGTTTTTTTTAAGATAGACTCTCTGGTAACTTAGAGTATGTATATTTGAAACACCATCAAGATTCTCATCTAGAGAAGAGTAAGACAAGAATAATTTTATCTAAAGAAATAATGTCTGGGTGATTCAAGGTGGCGGTGTGAGAAGTGAGACAGAGAATTCCTCCCCAAATCACATATAGTGTGAAAATATAGTTAATACAACTAGCCCTAAAACAGCAACAGGAGAAGGCTGCACCAGACTGCGTGCAGACCTCACAAACATAGCAGACCCCACAAAACAGGGTAATGTACGAAAGCCTTGATCTGGCAGGACCTAAGCCCTTCCCTCACCTCAGCTTACTGGTAGGAGGAAGAGAAACTGAGCGGGGACGGGGTGGAAACCTGGGACTGCTGAACACCCAGCCCTGGAGGTCTGCTTTGGAGCACAAATCAACATTGTGTGGTGCTCTGGAGGTTGGTGGGGTTGGGGAGCTGGGACAGGCAGAGTGCTTGAGAGACTGGATTCCGGCTGTTTGTGGAGAACAGGATCCACATCCGGCCGCTCTGGTACAAAGGAAAGGCACATGGTCTGAGATGCTTCCTAGCAGCAAGAAGGCTGCTGAAGGGGTGGGGTGTGCAAGATGCTTGCTATGCAGGAGAAGGGGTAGATGGACAAGGTTGTCTGGGTGCACTCTGCCCAGAAGGTTCAGAACTTTGAGAAGCTCAAGTGCTCCATCCCCCTGGCTGCCTACTCAGCTCCGAGACCCTCCACTGTGACACACAATCTGCTGCGCCTTCCTCCTGGCCTGCCAGCACCTGCTCACAAAATGGCAGTCACTTACCTGGCATCAGGCCAGCCAGAGGGAGGCCCTGCCTACAACAGCTAGAGACTCCAAGCACAGAGGCTTACACCTGTGTGCTCAGCCCACTGGCTCTGATACTGGAGATAATCACTGCAACCAGGTACCAGGAAACAGCTCTTTCCTCCCCCCCCCCAGGCACCAGCGCTGCTCTGCTACGACCCGCAACGTCACTCTAGGGGCTGAGCAGTTCCGCAGTCTAGAGCTTCTGAGCACTAGAGGGCACCACATAGAATTATGAAATGTCAAAGGAACTTGGTTCAGACCAAAATCTCACAAACCCCAGAAAAAGGGCCAAATGAAACTGAACTCACCAATCTTCCTGAAAGAGAGTTTAAAATAAATATCATAAACATGCTGGTGGAGGTACAGAAAAAATTCAAGAACATCAGGGACAAATTTAAGATGGAGATTCAATCATTAAGAAATTCCATATCTGAAATGAAACATACAATGGAGGGATTTAAAAGCAGATTAGATGTAGTAGAAGAGACAGTAAATGGAATAGAAATTAGAGAAGAAGAATACAAAAAATCTGAGGCAAAGAGAGAGAAAAGGATCCTAAGAATAAAAGAATATTGAGAGAACTGTGTGACCAATCCAAACGGAACAATATCCACATTATAGGGGTACCAGGAGAAGAAGAGAGAGAAAACGGGATAGAAAGTGTCTTTGAGGAGGTAATTGCTGAAAACTTTCCAGTCTGGGAAAGGAGATTGTCTCTAAAGCCATGGAGGTGCACAGATCTCCCAACACAAGGGACCCAAGGAAGACAACATCAAGACATAATAATTAAAACAGCACAGATCAAGGATAAAGACAGATTTTTAAAAGAAGCTAGAAAGAGAAAAAAATCACATACAAAGGAAAACCAATCAGGCTATCATCAGATTTCTCAACAGAAACCTTACAGGCCAGAAGGGAGTGGCATGACATATTTAATGCAATGAAGCAGAAGCACCTTGAACCAAGAATACTCTACCTGGAAAGGTTATCATTTAAATTTAAAGGAGGGATATAACAATTTTCAGATAAGGAAAATCTGAGAAAATTTACCTCCCACAAACCACCTCTACAGTGCATTTTGGAGGGACTGCTATAGATGGTGGTGTTCCTAAGGCAAATAGCTGTCACCAGGGAAAATAAAACCAAAGCAAAGTAGAATAATTAATTACTAAGGAGATGCAAAATCAAATCAAGTACCCCCAAAGTCAATCAAGGGACAGACAAAGAGTACAGAATATGATACAAAGAATGGGAGAGGAAAAAAAAGGAGGGAAAAAAAGAACCTTTAAGTTCTCTTTGTAATAGCATACAAAATTAGTTAAATTAGACTGTTAGACAGTAAAGGAATTACCCTTGAACCTTTGGTAACCATGAATCTCAAGCATGCAATGGCAATAAGTACATAACTATCAATAATCACCCAAAAGTAAATGGTCTGAATGCACCAACCAAAAGACATAGAGTCACTGAATGGATAAAAAAACAAGAACCATCTATATGCTGCCTACAAGAGACTCACTTCAAACCCAAAGACATATACAGACTGAAAGTAATGGGATGGAAAAAAATATTTCATGCAATTAATAGGGTTAAAAAAGCAGGAGTTGCAGTACTTGTATCAGACAAATTAGACTTCAAAACAAAGAAAGTCACAAGAGACAAAGAAGGACATTACATAATGATAAAGGGATCAGTCCAACAAGAGGATATAACTATTATAAATATCTATGCACCCAACACAGGATCACCAACATATGTGAAATAAATACTAGCAGAATTAAAAGGGGAACTATAATGCAATGCATTCATGTTAGGAGACTTCAACACACCACATACTCCAAAGGAGACATCAACCAGACAGAAAATAAGTAAAGAGACAGAGGCACTGAACAACGTATCAGAGCAGATGGACCTAACAGACATCTACAGAACACTCCATCCAAAAGCAACAGGATACACATTCTTCTCAAGTGCACATGGAACATTTTCAAGAATAGATCATATACTATGCCACAAAAAGAGCCTCAGTAAATTAAAAAAGATTGAAATTGTACCAACGAACTTCTCAGATCACAAAGGTATGAAACTAGAAAATACACAAAGAAAACGAAAAAGCCCACAAACACATGGAGGCTTAATAACATGCTCCTAGTAATGAATGGATAAATAACCAAATAAAAACAGAGATCAAACAATATATGTAGACAAATGCCAACAATAATTCAACACTGCAAAATCTGGGGACACAGTGAAGGCCATGCTAAGAGGAAAGTATACTGAAATATGGGCCTACCTCAGGAAAGAAGAACAATCCAATATGAACGGGCTAAACTCACAATTAATGAAACTAGAAAAGGAAGAACAATGAGGCCCAAAGACAGTAGAAGGAGGGACATTATAAAATTAGAGCATAAATAAATAAACGTGAGAAGAAGAAAACAATAGAATCAGTGAAAGCAGCAGCTGATTATTCGAGAATATAAACAAAATAGATATATCCCTAGCCAGACGTATCAGAAAAAAAGAGTCTACACAAATAAACATAATCAGAAATGAGAAAGGAAAAATCACCATGGACACAACAGAAATACCTAGAATTATGATAGAATACTATGAAAAATTATATGGTAAAAAACTAGATAACCTAGAAGAAATGGACAACTTTCTAGAAAAATACAACCTTCCAAGGCTGACCCAGGAAGAATCAGAAAATCTGAATAGACCAATTACTAGCAACAAAATTGAATTGGTAATCAAAAAACTACTTAAGAACAAAATACCTGGACTAGATGGTTTCACTGCTGAATTTTATCAAAGATTTAGTGAAGCCTTAAAGTTTTCCAAGGAGTAGAAAAAGAGGTAATACTTCCAAAATCATTCCATGAGGCGAGCATCACTCTAATACCAAAACCAGGCAAAGACACCACACACAAAAAAATTACAGACCAATATCCCTGATGAACATAGATGCAAAAATACTCAACAAAATTTTAGCAAACCGAAACAAAAAATACATCAAAAAGATCATCCATCATGATCAAGTGGGATTCATCCCAGGGATGCAAGGATGGTACAACATTTGGAAATCCATCAACATCATCCATCACATCAACAAAAAGAAGGACAAAAACTACATGATCATCTCCATAGATGCTGAAAAAGCATTCGACAAAATTCAACAGCCACTTATGATAAAAACTCTCAACAAAATGGGTATAGAGGGCAAGTACCTCAACTTAATAAAGACCATATATGACAAACACACAGCCAACATTATACTTAAGAGTGAGAAGCTGAAAGCTTTTCCTTTAAGATCGGGAACAAGACAACAATGCCCACTCTCCCCACCTTTATTTAATATAGTTCTGGAGGTCCTTGCTATGGCAATCAGGGAACACAAAGAAGTAACAGGCATCTAGATTGGTAAGGAAGAAGTCAAACTGTCCCTTTTTGCATATGACATGATATTGTATATTAAAAAATGCTAAGGAACCCACCCCAAAACTACTAAATCTAGTATCTGAATTCAGCAAAGTTCCAGGATACAAAATTAATAGACAGAAATCTGTTGCATTTCTAAACACTAATGATGAAGTAGCAGAAAGAGAAATCAGGAAAACAATTCCATTCACAATTGCATCAAAAAGAATAAAATACGTAGGAATAAACCTAACCATGGAGGTGAAAGACCTGTACTCTGAAAACTACAAGACACTCATGAGAGAAATTAAAGAAGATACCAATAAATGGAAACACATCCGTGCTCATGGATAGGAAGAATTAATATTGTCAAAATGGCCATCCTGCCTAAAGCAACTACAGATTCAATGCAATCCCTATCAAAATGCCAACAGCATTCTTCAATGAACTAGAGAAAGTAGTTCTCAAATTCATATGGAACCACAAAAGACCCCGAATAGCCAAAGCAATCCTGAGAGGGAAGAATAAAGCTGGGGGGATTACTTACACTCCATGACTTCAAGCTCTACTACAACGTAACACTAATCAGAACAATTTGGTACTGGCACAAGAACAGACCCATAGACCAATGGAACAGAGTAGAGAGCCCAGATATAAACCCAAACATATATAGTCAATAAATATGTGATAAAGGAGCTATGGATATACAATGGGTAAACGACAGCCTCTTCAACAGCTGGTGTTGGCAAAACTGGATAACTACATGTAAGAGAATGAAACTGCTTTATTGTCTAACTCCATACACAAAAGTAAACTCAAAGTGGATCAAAAACCTGAATGTAAGTCATGAAACCATAAAACTCTTAGAAAAAAACATAGGCAAAAATATCTTGGACATAAACATGAGCAACTTCTTTATGAACATATCAAGGGAAACAAAATAAAAAATGAACAAGTGGGATTATATCAAACTAAAAAGCTTCTGTACAGCAAAGGGCACCATCAATAGAACAAAAAGACATCCTACAGTATGGGAGAATATATTCATAAATGACATGTCTGATAAGGGGTTGACATCCAAATTATATAAAGAACTCACGCACCTCAACAAACAAAAAGCAAATAAGCTAATTTAAAAATGAGCAGAGGAGCTGAACAGACACGTCTCCAAAGAAGATATTCAGATGGCCAACAAGCACATGAAAAGGTGCTCCACATCGCTAATCATCAGAGAAATGCAAATTAAACCACAATGAGATACCACCTCACACCAGTTAGGACGGCCAACATCCAAAAGACAAACAACAAAAAATGTTGGTGAGGGTGTGGAGAAAGGGAAACCCTCCTACACTGCTGGTGGGAATGTAAAATAGTTCAACCATTGTGGAAAGCAGTATGGAACTTCCTCAAAAAACTCAAAATAGAAATACCATTTGACCCAGGAATCCCACTCCTAGGAATTTACCCTAAGAATGCAGCAGCCCAGTTTGAAAAAGACAGATGCACCCCTATGTTTATCGCAGCACTATTTACAATAGCCAAGAAATGGAAGCAACCTAAGTGTCCATCGGTAGATGAATGGATAAAGAAGAGGTGGTACATATACATAATAGAATATTATTCAGCCATAAGAAGAAAACAAATCCTACCATTTGCAAGAACATGGATGGAGCTAGAGAGTATTATGCTCAGTGAAATAAGCCAGACAGAGAAAGACAAGTATCAAATGATTTCACTCATCTTTGGAGTATAAGAACAAAGAAAAAACTGAAGGAACAAAACAGCAGCAGACTCACAGAACCCAAGAATGGCCTAACAGTTACCAAAGGGAAAGGGATTGGGTTGGATGGGTGGGAAGGGAGGGACAAGGGGGAAAGAGGGGCTTTACGATTAGCACATACAATGTGGGCGGATACTAGGGGGAGGCAGTATAGCACAGAGAAGACAAGTAGTGATGCTATAGCATCTTACTATGCTGAAGACAGTGACTGTAATGGGGTATGTGGTGGGGACTTGATAATAGGGGGAGTCTAGTAACCATAATGTTGTTTATGTAATTGCACATTAATGATAGCAAAGAAGGAAAAAAATAGCAAAAAAAAAAAAAGAAATCATGTCTGTCTTCATATTTTTAATGTTTTCTGTGAATTGCCCAGTGAACTAGTTCTAGAATTCTTAAATCCTCGTTTCTTTACCTTTATTATCCAGTTAAAAGTTTTTGTCAACTTTAACCTCATGAAAACTCCCAGATTTCCTGTTTATTTGGTTTTTTAAATTGTTTTTTCTTTTTTCACAGCTGCTAAATTTGCCCAGAGTTTTATCACCTCACATATATATATATTTATTATATCTTCTAGCTAGTAGTATTTTTTTATTTTCTTCAAATCATACTATATACAGGTTCCAGAATAAGATTTTTCTTAAATTTTTTTTGTTTTGATCTTTTTATTATTTTTATTTCTATAAGACTGAAGTTATTTATTGCTAAAATTTCCCCATAGGACCTACAATAATATTTCATTGCTCTACCTACTGGAGTCTGGGGTTTTTAAGTTGGGATGCAGATTCCTAAAGGATCCATGGACAGAATTTAGAGTATTTGTGAATTTGTATGGGAAAAAATTACATATTTATTTTCACTAACCTCTAATTGAAGATTAGCACATTTCCTTCAGTTCTGAACATAACCCAGAAGACAGTAATATTAGCAATATTCATATCTTTATAACCAAAAGAAAATTCAGGTATTTCCATGTCAAGTTACAATATTTGTAGATAGCTTCAAATATCATTTATACTCATCACTACTTCAAATTTAAGATACTTACTATTGTTAGTGCATTTATAAAGAAGCATGTTTATTACCATGGTACAAATTTATATTTTAATATTTTAATAATTGTATTATGTAATCATCTTCCTTTGTTACCCTAAGTATTTTATTTTATGTATCGAAAAACATTATTCTGAGAAGTTGTCCATAGGCTCCATAAGACTGACAAAGGTTAAGAAGCCAAGGTTTTTTGTTCCATTTAACAGTACTTGAAAAATTGGGAAAATAAAAATTAAAGAGTAATCAGCTAAATGCTTTTTATTTATAATGTTTCTCTACACTTTTGATGATAGTAATATATTATGACCATGTTTTTATGGTTAGCAATTTTTTGTTCTCTAAAATGTATTTTATGGAGACAGAACCAGAAATAATGATTTAGCTTAAGTTCAGTTTCAGATGTACTTAATAACATCATTTCACAATTTTTTCACTTCATAGGCTTGAGCTTATAAAATTTAAAAGTTCCTGCTGTCTCTTCAGAACCCATCTATTTAAAGAAATGCAGTTTGGTTATTTTATTTAGGTGAACTTAATAATTTGTCCCAAAAAAGGTCTTGATCAAATTGCTAACGACTAGGTAAAATAACTTGAATTAGTATATTAATTATTGATTATTAAAAAGTTATTCCATGGTGCTTGAAAACAGATTGTCTCTTAAGCATTTGTCTACTTTAACATCATTCATTTAAAATTTTTATTGAATCCTTTTATGTACAAAAATACAATCTGAGTCCTCAGGACATTAACAACCTAATAATTTCTTCCATTAAAGTTGCCCTAGCCCATCACCAACATGCCACGATTTATATTCTCATGATATATTATAATAGTTATCTAAGAATAAAAATGTGGCAATGACAAAGTTGAAAAGACAGATATTTATTAAGCACTTAAAGGATATCAGGGGATTTAAAAAGATAAAGTGGAAAGTAAAACAATGACAAACATGACAGAATGTCTTAGGTTGACCAATTCTCATACAGCTGTATTTGTATCTATAGGACATTAGTAATTTACTCAGCAAATTTGTTTCCAAGATGTGGTAAATTTAAAAAGAGGAACAGTCAAACTATACATTCAGTTAGTACAGTAAATACACATTGATCATAACACACTTATTTCTACTGGACACAGCAGGTAAAATTAAGTTAAGAGAAAGTGTTTCATCTTTTTTTGACTTGTTATAAAATGAAGAGATCCTTTAGATTTCTGGGTAAGAGGGATAACTAGCAATCCCACAATGATTTCCACTATTTCTTGCCATCCGAATATATCCTTGGTCACCAAAGTTAAGGCCCCAGCTTTAGAAAAAGAAATAACACAAAATTACAAATGAATATAATCAAATCACATTATCAACTTTTTATCTCTTAGATTTTCTCCTAAGGTAATTATATATGAAAAGCTGTAAAACAAAATAATATAATAACTTCCCCAGGGCTTTTAGGCAATTTTCTTTTTTATTAACAAAATTTTTTTATTAAAGTATTATTGATATACACTCTTATGAAGGTTTCACATGAAAAAACAATGTGGTTACTACATTCACCCATATTATCAAGTCCCCTCCATACCCCATTGCAGTCACTGTCCATCAGTGTAGTAAAATTAGGCAATTTTCAAAGAACAGTTTGGAAGGCTTTAGTGCTATGTTGATGAATAGAGTTAATATCTAAGGAAAACAATATAAGGTCCATCCCAAACCTTAATCCTCTTTGTAAATGTGCCTTCTTCAGAGAAAGAGTGCTATTATGCTTTCCATAGGTCCATCCCTAAATGTTTTTGGATAGGACCATAGGTGATGATTCTCTATCAAACTTACATTCCTTTAGAGTATGTCAATTAAGAAATATTTTGAAAAATTACTATGAATAAGGCATAGGGCAAGGAATTCTAAAGTAAACAATAAAATGTACAGCTCTCAAACAGCTTTTTGAACTAAAAGTGGAGCTGAAATAAGACTCATAGTTAAAGCTATCAAAAAAATGGTATATGTTGCCTTGGGAGGAGATGCGTTCAAAGCTTATATAACTTCTTAGGGACATTGCAGAGGGAATTCATGGGTTAGATAAGGGTTAGAGAAGATCAATGGTTCTCTTACTTTTTGATTTCATGGACTTTGAGAATTTCAAAAAAATTTGTAGATTGACATAACATTACCAATTTTTAAATTAACACATAAGTTTTTCAAAGGCATACTCTTTATTATCATTATGATGTTTTAAAAGGAAGGACATTTTAACACCGAAAACAAAACTTAAGAGGAAATCAAATCAAAATCTCCTTTGAGTAAAAAAATTTAGATTTATGAAAGATTCACTAAAATCTTTTTTTCTCCCTTTATCACAGATTGGTGAAAAAACAGACAAAATCCTTATAAGAGAAATGATTTATGAAGTTCTTTATGATTCTGAGATTGACTGTGTGGGTAAAAATTTAATATTTCCAGAATATCTCACCTGGCTCTAGTGTATTTGCATATCCTCAGGGGTGGAGAGAAGTTCATTTTCACATCAATGGGTTTACCTGGGCCACCGCAGGTGTGCCTGAACCTGAGAGCTTAAAGGGAGGGGCTGGCTTGCTTTCTTCCCGAGCGGGAGAGAGAGACGTCCCTGGACTGCAGTTTGTAAGCAATAAACAGGTTTTAAACTTTGTTTCTCCCTTTGACTGATTTCGGCTTTTAGAGGTATTTTGCCCTGGATATCCTTTCCCCAGACTTACGGACTGTAAGTATACAAATAATTATAACATGAGGCAGAGTTCATTAAGTGCATTAGCCAGGATACAAATAGAAGCATAAAATTGAGAAAATGCCTGTGTTTGTATTCGGACAGCAGCAATAAAGTTGGTTCGGGGCCTGTAGCTCTGGGGGGAAGGATGTTCCCAGCCCAGGTGAGTCCCCAGTGAATCTAATGAAACCCAAGTCAGTCAAGGGGAAGGGCAGGTTGGGAGAAAGGCTTTTATTTCTTACAGCTTGCCAGGCTCCCCACCATCCATGCCCTCTGGCCACAGCGCTTGCTTTCCTTCCCTTCCACCGCTTCCGGGAGGAACTTCATGGCACCTTGGTGACTGGCAAGCGCCGGACCAACTACGTACCAGGAACTGAGGGGAGGCGGGAATGATCGTTTCACTTCCACCCCTTGCCCTGGATCTACAGGAGGCTCTGCAACATCCACTGGTGTGTAAACGGACTAAGGCTAGGAGGGAGATTCTGGAAATTCTGCCGTTTACCCCATAGGGCCATGTTATGAAGACCTTAGAATAACAGGATGAGGAACTTACAGTTTAATTCCACTGGCAAAGGGAAGTAGTTGCAAATTTTTGCTCAGGACTCAAAGGAAACTGTGTTTTTGCCTGCAGTGGAGAAGCTAAGAAGTGCTGATTTACTGCAAGAAGCCAAGAGCCATAATTTAAAATGGCTGTGCTTTTATAGGTCTTAATGTTCTTTGTATCAGCAATTCATTGGACACTTTTCCAGATCTTATTTTTATCTCTCTTGTACCATTAGCAGGGTTGTTTACCCTCACCACCCTTCTCGGAGGCACTACTGTGGCCTGATTCTTATCTCTGGTCACTCCTGAAATCCATGAAGTCCTCTTTTTATTACTTTCATTGGTTGCCCCTCCCCTGCTTAAATCCTTTGCTGCCTCCTCACTACCTTTAGATAAAACCCAAAGTCCACTGCCACCTCTTAGGAAGGATGCAGTGCTTCTTTAGTATCCAGTTCAATAAGCAAAAGCAGTGATAAGAAATTCTGGCTAAATGATTATTATTTTTAATGGGCATGATTTATTGAGTACTTAATCTTTACTAAACAGTTTAACATATATGTCTCATTTAGCCATCAGCCTCTTAGTATGTGTTGTCATCTTTTTACTAAAGAGAAAAATGGGCAGAGTGGTAAAGTGGCTTGCTCAGAGTCACACAGATGGTTAATTGTGAAGCCAGGGTTCAAATCTGGAATTGTTTTATTCCACAGCCTGCTTTAATTTTTACACTATCCCTATCCCTACATTATTCTTGTGAGTGTGACAGTATGAGGAATGAAATTCAGACCAGAGCATCCAAGATCTTATATAATATCTTTTTTTTTTTAATTAGCATATACATAGTTATTTCACTGCCTTAAAAAGTAGGTAAAAAATTTTAGGTAAACGGAGTTTGGACCTAAGTCCTGGTAATGGGAATTGAATTGAAGCTTTTAGTAGTAATAGTATGAATTTATTCAGTGAAATCTAGGAGTTCAAGTTCCCATTCAACATCTGGACAATTTACTTTTCCCAGCTTTGTAGACCGAAATCAACTATCCCAAATTTTTTAGAAGATCCCAGACCTATTTTTGACTAACTACTAACCCTCCCTTAAAGAGTACAATTGATTAAAAATCTCAAGCGAAATATTCTTCCTTCATAACTGTACAAGATCAGCTCCAAATATTTATTTCAGCCTTATTAAGTTGTTTATTTTTATTAACTCTATGTCCCTTTCACTCAAACTGCAAATTTGGGTGAGTTTCTTAACTCAGTATCAGGAGTTTCCTATTTTGTATTATAGGGATAAAATGCCTGTCTCACAGGTCACCTTAAAAATTAAATGTATTTAAAGTACTTGCATAGTAGTGTGTATGTAGTGAATGCTCAGTGAGGAGAGATAGCTATTGTTGTTATTACCCAAGTATAAGTCCATCTGATTGGACTTGAGTCCATCCATTTTTTAAAACTATAGCCTTTTTAGGGTGAACAACAGTTTGCCTGGGTCTGTCCTGGTTTTAAAAATAAAGTTCTGTGGCCCGGGAAACCTCTTAATCTTTGACATAGTGAGTTGGTTGATCACCCTTCCTTCTCCCTGTACATAACTCAGACATTTCTTCCATAAAATCAGTGCCAATTTCCTTTGTAACAAATTGCATTCCTGAGATTTTTAGGCTGTGCTGACTGTATCCTAGAATTATGGAGTTAAGCAAGATAGACAAAGTCTTTTTAAAGCCTACACTCCTTACAGTTGACCCTTGAATAATGTGGGTGTTCAGGGCATTGACCCCCATGCAGTCAAAAATCCATGAATAACTTTTGACTCCCCCACAACTATTAATAGTCTGCTGTTAACTGGAAGGCTTATTAGTGTCATAAACAGTCAACTAACATATTTTGTATGTGATATGTATTATATAAGGTGTTCTTACAATAAAGTAAGCTAGAGAAAAGAAAAAAATTTTTAATTGTTGCAAATCTCCCAATTTTCCATTATATTTATTTTAAAAATCCATGTATAAGTGGACCCATACAGTTCAAACCCATGTTGTTCAAGGGTCAACTATATAGGGGAAACATACAATACACAAATAAATAAATAATATGATATGATATAAGTATTATAAAGGAAAATAGGGCAGGATAAGGGGATACAGAATGTTGGGAGTCAGGGCTACATTTTAGATGAAGTAGTCAGGGGATTCTTCTCTGAGGAAATATCTGAGCAAAGACTTAAGTGATATTGCAAAGGTACAAGTGATGCAAGAATCTGAGAAAACAGCTAATGTGTCTGAGAAGTCGCATGTGTACCTTGAGAAAAGGTACTGAGAAAAGGCTGGTGTACCTACACTTGAGTGAGAGAGGGGAAAGTAGTTAGAGAGGTGGTTGGAGAGACAGGCTGAGGTCAGATGATGTCATGGTTTTATAAGTCATGGGTTTTATTTCAAGTGTGGAGGAAAGTCACCTCTAACGAGGTTTGGAGTAAGGAGAGTAACACAATCTGCTTTATGCTTTAAAAGATCGCCCTGGCTACTGTGTAGAGGATTGCCAACGGGCAAACAACGACTACCAGTTGGGAGATTATAGCAAGAGAACAAGAGACGGATGATGGCTTGACCTAGGGTGATAATGGTAATTGAGAAGTGGTAAGATTTGGGATAATTTAATGATGGTAGAAATGGCAGGATTTGCTGATGGTTTAGGTGTGGAGTATGAAATGAATAAAGAAAGGATGGCTTCGGTGTTTTAGCCTTGGGTAAATGCTATTGGGATTTAGTGAGATGGGGAAAATTGGGGAAGTAGCAGGGATTCAAAAGTTCTATTTTAGACATGTTAAGTTAAAGAGGCCTATATATACTCAGGTGGAGAGGTCAAATGGCTTTGGATGAAGAAGGGGCATTTTGACCCCCATCACCATCACCAACTTCATTAACTTCATTAACTTCATTATCTAGAGGCCCGTCTACTTTGCAACAATTTATTTTAGGAAGTTCACCAGATATTACTTAAAGGTGTCCAGAATTCTTCGTTTTTCAGTGTGTGTGTGAGTGTTAAGGTTCCAATGAGCATATGGTTAACACCTTTAATTTTTTTCCCTAGGCTAAAATTATCCTATGCTCAGTAACTTTGGGGTGTCTATTACTCACTGATCTATATAGAAGATTAAACTTCTCTCTCACCTTTAAAAAGTATAATTGACATATAATATCCTATTAGTTTCAGTTGTGTATCATAGTGATTCGATATTTTTATACCCTACAAATAATCCCCAGGATAAGTCTAGTTGTCATCTTTTACCATTCAAAGTTATTACAACATTATTGACTGTATTCCCTAAGATGTACATTACATCCCCATTTGTTTTATAATCGGAAGTTTGTACCTCTTAATCCCTTTCACCTATTTCACTCTCCCTCCTCTGTGTGGTTGCCAACAGTCTGTTTCCTGTATCTATGAGTCTGTTTCTGTTTTGTTTATTTGTTTTAGTTTTTAGATTTCTATATTTAAATGAAATTATACAGTATTTTTCTTTCTCTGTCTAGACTTATATCACTTAGCATAATACCTTCTAGGTTCACTGATGTTGACATAAATGGCAAGATTTGATTCTTTTTTAAAGCTGAATAATATCCTATTGTGTATATGTACCACCTCTTCTTTATCCATTCATCTATGATGAACACTGGTTGCTTCCATGCTATTGTAAATAATGCAGCAAAGATAGGGGTGCATATACCTTTTCGAATCAGGAATTTTGTTTTCTTTGGGTAAATTCCTAGAAGTAGAATTACTGGGTTGAATGGGATTTCTATTTTTAGTATTTTGAGGAACCTCCATACTGCTCTCCACAGTGGCTACACTAATTTACATTCCCACCAACAGTGTAGGAAGGTTCCCATTTCTCCACATCCTCACTAACACTTGTTATTTCTTGTCTTTTGGATAGTGTCCACTCTAACTGTTGTGAGGTGATATCTCATTGTGGTTTGATTTGCATTCCCTGATGATTAGCGATGTGGAGCACCTTTTCATGTGCCTGTTGACCATCTGTATTTTTTCTTTGGAGAAATGTCTGTTCAGGTCCTCTGCCCATTTTTTAATTGGGTTATTTTCCTTTTTGGTGTTGAGGCATGTGAGTTCTTTATATATTTTGGATGTTAACACCTGATGGGATAAATTGTTTATGAATATATTCTCCCATACTGTAGATTCCCTCTTTGTTCTGCTGATCATATCCTTTGCTTTTGCAGTACAGAAGCTTTTTTTGATGTGGTCCCACTTGTTCATATTTTATTTTGTCTCCCTTGCCCAGTGTGTGTGTCCAGGAAAAAATTGCTCATACTATGTTCAAGAGGTTTTTGCCTATGTTTTCTTCTAAGAGTTTTATGGTTTTATGACTTTATTCAGGTCTTTGATCTATTTTGAGTTTACTTTTATGTATGGAATTAAATAATAATCCAGTTTCATTCTCTTACATGTAGCTGTCCAGTTTTCCCAACACCAGTGTTGAAGAGACTGTCTTTTCCCCATTGTATATTCATATCTCCTTTATTGTACATTAATTAACCATATGTGCATGGGTTTATATCTGGGCTGTCTATTCTAGTCTATTGATCTAAAGGTCTGTTCTTGTGCCAGTATCATACTGTTTTGATTACTGTAGCTTTCTAGTATAGTTTGAAGTCAGGGGGTGTAATACTCCCAGCTTCGTTCTCCTTTCTCAGGATTAATGCTCCCTTTTCTTTCCTAGGGACAATCTTGGCCCATCTCGTGGGCAGCCTTTTAGACTGAGGTGGCCTCTAGCCAAGTATGTATCTTTTTCAGCCTTCTATTTTTTTAAGTAGGGAGCCATGGTATCTGTAGCTCAGCTAGCTTTCCAAATTTAAGAATCTGCCCATTATTGGCATCACAGACTGTACAAATATATCAAGATCATATCAGATGGTATAACCTCAAAATCTCTACTGCCTAATATTTAAGGAAATGTCCTTCAAAAATATGTAGTTCACCATTCCTCATCTAGATGCTCTAAATTTTATTTCTGAGTTAAGGCAAACCATCAGAGGGTTGTACAAACAGGCATTTTGCTTTATTTTGGCTCCCCTGAAATAATTTTTACTCAATTGTGCTTTGGTATTAAATCATTACCCTATATTGTTAGAGATTATGAAAGCATTCTGGAAAACTTATTTATTATAGTTGTGATGTTATTGAGGGCATAGTTTTCTCCTTATAGAGATTCAAAGGAGGAATAATAATAGCAATAATAATTATATTTTTGGACACTTAATATGTTCCAGGCACTATATGCTAAGTGTTTTACTTAACATTATCCTGTTCAATCCTTGTAATAACCTTTATACTACCATTCTCATTTTACAGATGAGGAAATTGAAAATTAACCATGTTAATTAACCTGCCTACATTGACACAAATAGTAAAGGGAACTAGGTTTCTAACCAAGGTCTGCCTGGCTTCAAAGTTATGCTTTTACTTACTGTGCTATACTGTATTTTATAAAGAAGCCAAATAACCTGTCTAGAAAGAGAAGAAATATTCAGGGACATGGATCAATGTTATACACCTATGAGAAAGATTAAGTACAAACAAAAGGAAGATGTAAAAGAAGAAACCAAACAGAGGTAGACTTCATATTCTTTTACCTGAGGTTACTTGGTAGCATTGGAAATGACATATAACTAACTTAAAAAAAATTTTTTATTAAGGTATTATTGATATACACTCTTATGAAGGTTTCACATGAAAAAACAATGTGGTTACTATATTTACCCATATTATCAAGTACCCCCCATACCCCAATGCACTCACTGTCCTTCAGTGTAGTAAGATGCCACAGATTCACTATTTACCTTCTCGGTGCTACACTGTTTTCCCCGTGATCCCCACACCATGTGTACTAAACATAATACCCCTCAATCCCCTTTTCCCTCCCACCCCACACGCCCTCTCACACCCTCCCCTTAGGTAATCACTAGTTCCTTCTTGGAGTCTCTGAGTCTGTTGCTAATTTGTTGCTTCAGTTTTGCTTTGTTCTTATACTCCACAAATGAGGGAAATCATTTGGCACTTGTCTTTCTCCACCTGGCTTAATTCACTGAGCATAATATCCTCCAGCTCCATCCATGTTGTTGCAAATGGTAGGATTTGTTTCTTTCTTATGGCTGAATAGTATTCCATTGTGTATATGTACCACCTCTTCTTTATCCATTCATCTACTGATGGACACTTAGATTGCTTACGTATCTTGGCTATTGTAAATAGTGCTGCAATAAACATAGGGGTGCATATATCTTTTTGAATCTGAGAAGTTGTATTCTTTGGGTAAATTCCAAGGAGTGGGATTCCAGGGTCAAATGGTATTTCTATTTTTAGCTTTCTGAGGAACCTCCATACTGCTATTCCAAATGGTTGAACTAGCTTACAGTTCCACCAGCAGTGTAGGAGGGTTCCCCTTTCTCCGCATCCTCACCAGCATTTGTTGTTCTTAGTCTTTTGGATGCTGGCCATCCTTACTGGTGTGAGGTGATACCTCATTGTGGTTTTAATTTGCATTTCCCTGACGATTAGCGATGTGGAGCATCTTTTCACGTGCCTGTTGGCCCTCTGAATTTCTTCTTTGGAGAACTGTCTCTTCATATCCTCTGTCCATTTTTTAATTGGGTTATTTTTTGGGGGGTGTTGAGGCATGTAAGTTCTTTATATATTTTGGATGTTAACCCCTTGTCGGATATGTCATTTACAAATATATTCTCCCATACTGTAGGATGCCGTTTTGTTCTGTTGATGGTATCCTTTGCCATACAGAGACTTTTTAGTTTGATTAGTCCCATGACCTCATTTTTGCTTTTGTTGCCCTTGCTCGAGGAGCAGCGTTCAGGAAGAAGTCACTCATGCTTATATTCAGGAGATTTTTGCCTATGTTGTCTTCTAAGAGTTTTATGGTTTCATGACTTACATTCAGGTCTGTGATTCATTTTGAGTTTATTTTTTCTGTATGGGGTTAAACAATAATCCAGTTTCATTCTCTTGCATGTAGCTGCCCAGTTTTGCCAATACCTGCTGTTGAAGAGGGTGTCATTTCTCCATTGTATGCCTATGCCTCCTTTATCATATACTAATTGACCATATATGGTTGGGTTTATACCAGGGGTCTCTAGTCTGTTTCACTGGTCTATTGCTCTGTTCTTGTGCCAGAACCAATTGTCTTGATTACTGTGGCTTTGTAGTAGAGCTTGAAGTTGGGGAGCATAATTCCCCCAGCTTTATTCTTCCTTCTCAGGATTGCTTTGGCTATTCAGGTTTTTTTGTCGTTCCATATGAATTTTAGAACAATTTTCTCTACTTTGTTGAAGAATGCTGTTGGTATTTTGATAGGAATCGCATTGAATCTGTAGATTGCTTTAGGCAGGATGGCCATTTTGACAATATTAATTCTTCCTATCCATGAGCATGGGATGTGTTTCCATTTATTGGTATCTTCTTTAATTTCTCTCATGAGTGCCTTGTAGTTTTCAGAGAATGGGTCTTTCACTTCCTAGGTTAGGTTTATTCCTAGGTATTTTATTCTTTTTGATGCTACTTTGAATGGAATTGTTTTCCTGATTTCTCTCTCTGCTAGGTCATTGTTAGTGTATAGGAATGCCACAGATTTCTGCATATTAATTTTGTATCCCACAACTTTGCTGAATTCAGATATTAGATCTAGTAGTTTTGGAGTGAATTCTTTAGGGTTTTTTATGAACAATATCATGTCACCTGCAAACAGGGACAGTTTAACTTCTTCCTTGCCAGTGTGGATACCTTTTATTTCTTTATGTTTTCTGATTGCCGTGGCTAGGACCTCCAGTAGTATGTTGAATAGAAGTGGGGAGAGTGGGCATCCTTGTCTTGTTCCCGATCTTAAAGAAAAAGCTTTCAGCTTCTTTCTGTTAAGTATAATTTTTTGCTGTGGGTTTGTCATATATGGCCTTTATTATGTTGAGGTACTTGCCCTCTATACCCATTTTGTTGAGAGTTTTTATCATGAATGGATGTTGAATTTTGTCGAATGCTTTTCAGCATCTATGGAAATGATCATGTGTTTTTTGTCCTTTTTGTTCATGTGGTGGATGATGTTGATGGATTTTCGAATGTTGTACCATCCTTGCATCCCTGGAATAAATCCTACTTGATCATGATGAATGATATTTTTGATGTATTTTTGAATTTGGTTTGCTAATATTTTGTTGAGTATTTTTGCATCTATGTTCACAGGTATATTGGGCTGTAATTTTCTTTTTTGTTGTGTCTTTTCCTGGTTTTGGTATTAGAGTGATGCTAGCCTCATAAAATGAGTTTGGAAGTATTCCCTCTTTTTCTACTCCTTGGAAAACTTTAAGGTGGATGGGTATTAGGTCTTCACTAAATGTTTGACAAAATTTAGCAGTGAAGCCACCTGGTACAGGGGTTTTGTTCTTATGTAGGTTTTTGATTACCAGTTCTATTTCATTGCTGGTAATTGGTCTGTTCAGATTTTCTGTTCCTTTCTGGGTCAGCCTTGGAAGGTTGTATTTTTCTAGAAAGTTGTCCATTTCTTCTAGGTTATCCAGTTTGTTAGCATATAGATTTTCATAGTATTCTCTAATAATTCTTTGTATTTTTGTGGGGTCCATAGTGATTTTTCCTTTCTCTTTTCTGATTCTGTTTATGTGAGTAGACTCTTTTTTTTTCTTGATAAGTCAGGCTAGGGGTTTATCTATTTTGTTTATTTTCTCAAAGAACCAGCTCTTGCTTTCATTGATTCTTTATATTGTTTTATTCTCCTCAATTTAATTTATTTCTGCTCTAATATTTATTATGTCACTCCTTCTACTGACTTTGGGCCTCATTTGTTCTTCTTTTTCTAGTTTCATTAATTGTGAGTTTAGACTGCTCATATGGGACTGTTCTTCTTTCCTAAGGTAGGCCTGTATTGCAATATACTTTCCTCTTAGCACAGCCTTTTCTGTGTCCCACAGATTTTGTGGTGTTGAATTATTGTTGTCATTTGTCTCCATATATTGCTTGATCTCTGTTTATATTTGGTCATTATCCATTGGTTATTTAGGAGCATTTTATTAAGCCTCTATATGTTTGTGGGCTGTTTCATTTTCTTTGTGTAATTTATTTGTAGTTTCATACCTTTGTGGTCTGAGAAACTGGTTGATACAATTTCAATCTTTTTTAATTTACTGAGGCTCTTTTTGTGGCCTAGTATATGGTCTATCCTTGAAAATGTTCCATGTACACTTGAGAAGAATGTGTATTCTGCTGCTTTTGGGTGTATATTTCTGTAGATGTCTGTTAGGTCCATCTGTTCTAATGTGTTGTTTAATGCCTCTGTCTCCTTAGTTATTTTCTGTCTTGTTGATCTGTCCTTCAGAGTGAGTGGAGTGTTGAAGTCTCCTAGAATGAATGCGTTGCATTCTATTTCCCCTTTAATTCTGTTAGTATTTGTTTCACATATGTAGGTGCTACTGTGTTGGGCACATAGATATTTATAATGGTTATATCTTCTTGTTGGATTGACCCTTTTATCATTATGTAATATCCTTCTTTGTCTCTTGTGACTTTCTTTGTTTTGATGTCTATTTTGTCTGATAGAAGCGCTGCAACTCCTGCTTCTTTCTCCCTATTAGTTGCATGAGATATCTTTTTCCATCCCTTCACTTTTAGTCTGTGTATGTCTTTGGGTTTAAAGTGAGTCTCTTGTAGGCAGCATATAGATGGGTCTTGCTTTTTTATCCATTCAGTGACTCTGTCTTTTGATTGGTGCATTCAGTCCATTTACATTTAGGGTGATTATCGATAAGTATGTACTTATTGCCACTGCAGGCTTTAGATTCATGGTTACCAAAGGTTCAAAGTTAACTTCCTTACTATCTAAGAGTCTAACTGAACTCACTTAATATGCTATTACAAACACAATCTAAAGGTTCTTTTTTTTTCCTTCTCCTTTTCCTTCCTCCTCCATTCTTTATATATTAGGTATCACATTCTGTACTCTCTGTCTATCCCTTGATTAACTTTGGGGATAGTTCATTTAATTTTGCATTTGCTTAGTAATTAGCTGTTCTACTTTCTTTACTGTGGTTTTATTACCTCTGGTGACAGCTATTAAACTGTAGGAACACTTCCATCTATAGCAGTCCCTCCAAAATACACTGTAGAGATGGTTTGTGGGAGGTAAATTCTTTCAGCTTTTGCTTATCTGAAAATTATTTAATCCCTCCTTCAAATTTAAATGATAATCTTTCCAGATAAAGTATTCTTGGTTCAAGGCCCTTCTGCTTCATTGCATTAAATTCATCATGCCACTCCCTTCTGCCCTGTAAGGTTTCTGCTGAGAAGTCTGGTGATAGCCTGATGGGCTTTCCTTTGTATGTGATCTTATTTCTCTCTCTGGCTGCTTTTAATAGTCTGTCCTTATCCTTGATCTTTGCCATTTTAATTATTATATGTCTTGGTGTTGTCTTTCTTGGGTCCCTTGTGTTGGGAGATCTGTGCATTTCCATGGCCTGAGAGACTATCTCTTTCCCAGATTGGGGATGTTTTCAGCAATTACCTCCTCAAAGACACTGTCTGTCCCTTTTTCTCTCTCTTCTTCTTCTGGTACCTCTATAATGCGAATATTGTTCCATTTGGATTGGTCACACAGTTCTCTCAATATTCTTTCACTCTTAGAGATCCTTTTTACTCTCAGTGCCTTAGCTTCTTTGTATTCATCTTTCATTTATCGTCTCCTCCACCATATGTAATCTGCTTTTAATACCCTCCATTGTGCTCTTCAACAATTGGATCTCTGACTGGAATTCATTTCTGAGTTCTTGAATATCTTTCCGTACCTCCATGAGCATGTTAACGATTTTTATTTTTAACTCCCTTTCAGGAAGATTCATGAGGTCGATGTCATTTAAATCTTTCTCAGGAGTTGTGTTCATAATTTTACTCTGGACCAGGTTCCTTTGGTGTTTCCTATTTGTATATGGCGCCCTCTAGTGCCCAGAAGCTCTATTCTTTGGTGCTGCTCATTCCTTGAATCAATGTCGGTGGTCACAGTGGAGTGATATTGGTGCCTGGGGGCAGGAAAGAACTGTTTCCTGCTTCCTGGCTGCTATGCCTGCCTCTACTACCTGAACCAGTGGGCTGAGCACACTGGTATAAGCCTCTATGCTTTGCGTTTGTAGTTGCTGTAGACAGATCTTCCCTCTGACTGGCCTAACGCCAGGGTAGGTTTTGCCAGTCTGAGAGCCAGGAGGGGTTGGCCAGGAGAAAGGCACAGTAGGCTGCATATCCCGGAGGGAGTCCTTGGAGCTGTGTAGCCAGCCAGGGAGCTGGAGCACTTGAAGATCATCTAAGGAGGAAGATTTCTTTTTCCTCATTAAATATGAGAGTCTATATGCAAAGCTCCCAACCTGCTGGGCAGAGTGCACCCAGACAATTTTGTCCACCTGTCATTTCTCCTGAGCAGCAAGCTCTGTGCAATCCTTGCCCCTTTAGCAGCCCTCTTGCTAAGGGCTTCCTTGTTAGGAAGTCTCTCTGACTGCCTGCCTTTTTTTGTCCCAGAGCAGCTGGATATGGATCCCTGCTTTCTACACGTGGCTGGAATCTCAGTCTCTCCAGGAATTTTGTGTGTCATTACTTTCCAACCCCCTACTCATGAGAGTACTATGCAAGCACCATGAAATCTAGGTTTGTGCTCCCAGGGCAGATCTCCAGAGTTAGTTATTCAGCAGTCCCAGGCTTCCACTTCCTCCCCACTCCATTACTTTTCCTCCTGCCAGTGAGCTGGCGTGGGGGAAGGGCTTGGGTCCCGCCGGGGCAGAACTTTGGTACATCACCCTGTTCCATGATGTCTGTTCTTTCTCCAAGTGTATGCAGTCTGGTGCAGTCGTCTTTGCTGTTGGTCTTTCAGGAGTAGTTGTGTTAATTATATTTTCGTATTATATGCGGTTTTAGGAGGAAGCCTCTGTCTCACCTCTCACACCGTCATCTTTAATCCTCTCCCAGTAGGATAAGAAAGGCTATATAACTAACTTTTAAAGGGATTAGTAAGAACAAGTTTGATGATAAGTGGCATTCTGTTTGAGTCAACCTCGGTGGAGCCTGGAATTCATGTCCCTGTGGAATCTCTCCTTTAAGACTTAGTGCCAAACAGTCACTGTGGTCTCTCATAATTGGCTCCCATTCCATATCACATCTCCAACACACCTTGTTACTACAACCTTTATAAAAGAACATGCAGGGAGAAAGGCTCAAGATGGCAGAGCAGGAAGGCAAGATGAAGATCTCCAACTCACACATGAAGGAAGCAACCAGAACAAATACAACTAAACCTGAAAATGACCTGAAGACTGCAGAGCACACTACCTACACCTGAGGAAGAAGAGATCACACAAGAAAGGTTAAGGTGGCAGAGACACGACGGAGCAGGACCCAAGCCCTTCCCCCACCCCAGCCCACAGGTGGGAGGAAGAGGAATAGAGAGGGAAGAGGATAAGCACTTGGAAATCGGCACACAGACATGTTACAGGGATGCTGTAGATAGAAATGCTCCTAAGGCTAAATACTTTTCATCAGTGAAAATAAACCCACAGAAAGGTAATAGACCAATTAATTACCAAGCAAGTACAAAATTAAAACAAAAGTAGCAAAACAACTATACACAAAATCAGACAAGGAATGCACTGTAAGGGTAGATTGTGACATCTAATACATAAAGTGTGGAGAAAAAAGTACTTTTAGATTGTGTTTGAAATAGATCAATCAGCAACTTAATATAGACTGTTAAATAGTTAGTAAGCTATCCTTGAGTCTTTGGTAACTGCAAACCTAAAGCCTATGATAGATACACAAAAAATTAAAAAAGAGAAATACAACCACAATACTGAAGAAAATCATCAAATAAAAAGAGTATAAGAGAGGATGAAAGGAACACAGAGGAGCTATAAAAACAACCAGAAAACAGTTAATAAAATGGCAATAAGCGCATTCCTATCAATAATTACCTTAAATGTTAATGGACTAAATACACCAATCAAAAGACATACAGTGGCAAAATGGATACAAAACAAGACCCATCTTTATGCTGCCTACAGAAGACTCATTTCAGACCCAAAGTCATACACAGACTAAAAGTGAAGGGATGGAAGAAGATATTTCATGCAACTAATAAGAAAGTAATAAGAAACGAAGAAAGACATTACATAATGATAAAGGAGTCAGTCCAACAAAGGGATATAACCATTATAAACACCTATGCACTCAATATAGGAGCACATAAATAGGTGAAACAAATACTAACAGAATTAAAGGGGGAAATAGATTACAGAATGTTCATTCTCGGAGACTTTAACATACCACTCACCTCAATAGCCAGATCAACCAGACAGAAAATAAATAAGGAAACAGAGACATTGAACAGTATATTTCTAAACTCATTCTATGAGGCCAGCACCACTCTAATAACAAAACCAGGAAAAGACATTACAAAAAAAGAAATTATAGACCAATATCCCTGATGAACATAGATGCAAAAATCCTCACAAAATATTAGCAAACCAAATTAAAAAACACATCAAAAGGATCATCCATCATGACCAACTATAATTTATTCCTGGGATGCAAGGATGGTGTAATATTCAGAAATCCATCAATATCATCCACCACATAAACAAAAAGAAAGATAAAAACCACATGATCATCTCAATGGATGCTAAAAAAGCATTTGACAAAACTCAACATTCATTCATTATAAAAACTCTCAACAAAATGGGCACAGAAGTTATGTATCTCAACATAATAAAGGCCATATATGTCAAACCAATGGCTAACATCATAGCAAATCATGAAAAGCTGAAAGCTTTTCCTCTAAGATTGGGAATAAGAGAAGAATGTCCACTCTCAACACTTTTATCCAACATAGTACTGGAGGTCCTAGTCACAGCAATCAGACAACACAAAGAGAAAAAAGGCACCCAAATTGCTAAGGAAGATGTTAAATTGTCACCATTTGCAGGTGAGAAGATATTATACATAGAAAACCCTAAAGACTGCACCAAAACACTATTAGAACGAATAACTGGATTAAGAAAAGTTGCAAGATACAAAATTAATACACAGAAATCTGTTGCATTCCTATATACTAACAATGAACTAACAGAAAGAGAAATCAGGAAAACAATTCCATTCACAATCGCATCAAAAAGAATAAAATACCTAGGAATAAACCTAACCAAGGAGGTGAAAGACCTATATTCTGAAAACTGTAAAACACTAATGAAAGAAATTAAAGAAGACACAGATAAGTGGAAATCTATCCTGAGCTCATGGATAGGAAGATTTAACATTATCAAAATAACCGTCCTGCTCAATGCACTTTATAGAGTCAACGTAATCCCTTTTAAAATTCCAACAGCAATTTTCAATGATCTAGAGCAAATAGTTCTAAGATTCATGTGGAATCACAAAAGACCCCAAATAGCCAAAGCAACCCTGAGAAAGAAGAATAAAACTAGGGGAACTATGCTCTTTGACTCTTTCAAGCTATAGTACAAAGCTACAGTAATCAAAATAATATGGTACTGGCACAAGGACAGACCCATTGATCAATGAAAAAGAATAGAGAAAGACCTATACTCTGAGAACTACAAGACACTCATGAGAGAAATTAAAGAAGATAACAACAAATGGAAACACATCCCGTGCTCATGGATAGGAAGAATTAATATTCTCAAAATGGCCGTCCTGCCTAAAGCAATCTACAGATTCAATACAATCCCTATCAAAATACCAACAGCATTCTTCAATGAAATAGAGCAAATAGTTCTAAAATTCATATGGAACCACAAAAGACCCCAAATTGCCAAAGCAATCCTGAGAAGGAAGAATAAAGCAGGGAGAATTACAGTCCCTGACTTCAAGCTCTACTACAAAGCTACAGTAATCAAGACAATTTGGTACTGGCACAAGAACAGACCCATACACCAGTGGAACAGAATAGAGAGCCCAGATATAAACCCAAGCATACATGGTCAATTAATATAAATAAAGGAGCCATGGATATACAATGCGGAAATGACAGACTCTTCAACAACTGGTGTTGGCAAAACTGGACAGCTACCTAACAAGAGAATGAAACTGGATGATCGTCTAACCCCATACACAAAAATAAACTCAAAATGTATCAAAGACATGAATGTAAGTCATGAAACCATAAAACTCTTAGAAGAAAACATAGGCTAAAATCTCTTGAATATAAACATGAGCAACTTTTTCCTGGATGTATCTCCTTGGGCAAGGGAAACAAAATAAAAAATGAACAAATGGGACTACATCATGCTAAAGGACACCATCAGTAGAACAGCAAAGGACACCATCAGTAGAACAAAAAGGCATCCTAGAGTATGGGAGAATATATTTGTAAATGACATATCCAACAAGGGGTTAACATCCAAAATACATAAAGAACTCACACCCCGCAACACCCAAAAAACAAATAACCCTATTAAAAAATGGGTGGAGGATATGAACAGACACTTCTCCAAAGAAGAAATTCAGACGGCCAACATGCTCCACATCGCTAGTCATCAGAGAAATGCAAATTAAAAGCACAATGAGATATCATCTCACACCAGTTAGGATGGCCGCCATCCAAAAGACAAACAACAACAAATACTGGCGAGGATGTGGAGAAAGGAGAACCCTCCTACACTGCTGGTGGGAATGTAAACTAGTTCAACCATTGTGTAAAGCAATATAGAGGTTCCTCAAAAAACTAAAAATAGAAATACCATTTGACCCAGGAATTCCACTCCTAGGAATTTACCCTAAGAATGTAGGAGCTCCGTTTCAAAAAGACATATGCACCCCTGTTTATCACAGCACTATTTACAATAGCCAAAAATGGAAGCAGCCTAAGTGTCCATCAGTAGATGAATGGATAAAGAAGACGTGGTACATATACACAATGGAATATTATTAAGCCATAAGAAGAAAACAAATCCTACCATTTGCAACAACATGGATGGAGCTAGAGGGTATTATGCTCAGTGAAATAAGCCAGGCGAGAAAGACAAGTATCAAATGATTTCACTCATCTGTGGAGCATAAGAACAAAGCAAAAACTGAAGGAACAAAACAGCAGCAGACTCACAGAACCCAAGAATGGACTAATGGTCGCCAAAGGGAAAGGGACTGAGGAGGGTGGGTGGGAAGGGAGGGAGAAGGGGAATAAGGGGGCATTACGATTAGCACACATAATGTAGGGGGGTGCACAGGGAAGGCAGTATAGCACAGAGAAGACAAGTAGTGACTCTATAGCATCTTACTATGCTGATGGACAGTGACTGTAATGGGGTATGTGGTGGGGATTTGATAATGGGGCAATCTAGTAACCACAATGTTCTTCATGTGATTTTATATTAATGATTCCAAAATAAATAAATAAATAAAGAACACCAAAAGAAAAAGAAAAAGAATAGAGAGCCCAGATATAAATCCACACATATATGGTCAGTTAATATATGATAAAGGAGCCGTGAATATTCAATTGGAAAAAGCCTCTTCAACAATTGGTGTTGGGAAAACCAGAGAGAATACATGTAGAAGAATGAAACTGGATTGCTGCCTAATTCTATATACAAAAGTAAACTTGAAAGGGATAAAGATCTGAATGCAAGACATGAAAGTATAAAAATTAGGAGAAAAACATAGGTAAAAATCTCTTGAACATAAGTATGAGCAATTTTTTCCTGGACACATCTCCTCAGGCCAGGGAAAAAAAATTAAAAATGAACAAGTGGCACTATACCACACTAAAAAGCTTCTGAATAGCAATGGACACCATCAGCAGAACAAAAAGACAACCTATAGTATGGGAGAATATATTTGTAAATGACTCATGTGAGGAGGGGTTAGCATCCAAAATACATAAAGAACTCATATGCTTCAACACCCAAAAAACAAATAACCTGATTAAAAAATGGGCAGAGGACTCAAACAGACATTTTCCAAAGGTGAAATATAGATGGTCAACAGGCACTTGAAAAGATGTTCCAAAACCACAGTGAGATATTACTTCATAGCAGTTAGAATTGCCACTATTTAAAGGACAAGAAATAACAAATGTTGGTGAGGATGTGGAGAAATGGGAACCCTCCTTCACTGTTGATGGTAATGTAAATTAGTGCAGCTGCTGTGGAAAGCAGTATGGAGGTTCCTCAAAACCTAAAAATAGAAATACCATTTGACCCAGTAATTCTACTTCTAGGAATTTACCTGAAGAAAACAAAATCCCTGATTCGAAAAGATATGTACACCCCTATGTTTATTGTTGCATTATTTACAATAGCCAAGATATGGAAGCAACCTAAGTGTCCATCAACAGATGAATGGGTAAAGAAGATATGGTACATATACACAATGGAATATTATTCAGCTTTTATTAAAAAAAGGAATCGAACCATTTACAACAACATGGATGCATCTAGAGGGTATTATGCTAAGTGAAATAAACCATAAGGAAAAAGACAAGTACCATATGATTTCACTTATTTGTGGAATATAAAAACAAAGCAAAACAGAATGAACAAAACAATAGTAGACTCATAGACACTGAGAAGTGACTGTTGGTTACCATGGGGGAGGGATTTGGGTGGGTGGATGGGGAGGGTCAGGGGGATAAGGGGGGCACAAAAATTCTCAGTCATAATATAAGTTGGTCATAGGGACAGTAGTACAGAATGAAGAATATAGCCAATGGTCTGTAACATCTTCGTACGTTGACCAATAGTAACTGTGCTAGTGGGGGTGAGGATTTAATAATATGGGGAACTGTTGAACCACTCTGTTGTATATTTTAAACCAATATAAAATTCTATATCAACAATACTTAATACAAAAATGATATGTCCTCTTAAACTTTTTGAAATTTTGAAACCATGTGAATACTCAAAATGTAAATAACTAAAAATAATTTGAAAAAATGTTTAACTTTGTCAATATCATGATCATCATAATCATAAGAAAGCATTTGTTAAGGCTCTACCAAATTTCTTATTTTAATTAAATATATATTAAAATGCCAATACCTTACCTGTTTTTCACGAGCCAGTAGTCTTTCCCATTAAGGTTACCATAACCAACCACTAGTACACCATGATTCACAGTCTGAGTACAAGATGGTTCATAGTAGACACCTGAGAACAAAATATGGGTGGAAAAAAAGAATGCATGGTATGTGACATTTGAAAATGCTATTACTTTTATTAGACTGTTGTGGACGTATGGCAAGGTTAATTAAAATTTTAGGAACATGCATTATACTCATGTTTAAACTATTTATAATTCATAATTCTTTGCTATCGATACTGTATTTGTCAGTTTTCTTGCCAAGTTTGGCATCAATTCAATTATAGTTCCCTCAGAATTCTTTGATAAAGTGTCACCTTTTTCTAATTATTTTTAGCTTATAGTCAGTTATATTTCTTTGTGTATATTCCTAAATTATTTGTTCCATACATTTCCATCCTTTATTAGATTAAATGATCCTTAGGCAAAGTTAAAAAGAAGATCATAGCCTTCTACTTTGTCCAATACAATGCTCTGCCATTAGTGGGTGCTCTCTTTTTTGTTGTTTTAAAGAAAGCAGGCAGAGTTTATTAGAGATAGCTTGTAATCAGGGGAGCCCATGGAAAGAGAAGCCAGGCCTCCTGGAAAGGGGATGGTGTGGGGTTTACAAAGCCAGTTTGAAGGGTGGGTGCTCTCTTGAACACTGCTGGCTACACCTGTAGTACACAGTGGCTATAGTGGTAAGAGTACAGGTTCTGGAGTCAAGAAGCATGGTTTCTAATCCCAGCTGACCACTTTCTGACGTTGCGACTAGGCAAATTAACCTATCAAAGACATAGTCTTTTCAATTATAAAATAGGGTTATTGAGAGGATTAAATGAGATAATGCACAGAAAAAATTTATCATAGTACTTGACATGTAGTGTTAGTACACTTTGGTAAGTATTACTTTACAAATTAGAACTGAGTATAAAATAAATGAATGAAATGGAGGGTTCTGTGTAACCTACTCTAAACATTCAGGTGCAGAGAGATGGGGAAGGATAATATTCTTTCTCATATAACAAGAGGATAATATATCTGAGTTCTTACCACTTCTGTAGAGGAAGAAAGAAGAATGGCTCGCATCTATAGCAACAGACACAGGTCCTTTATTGGCCACAGCTTCTTTCAAGGCATGTTCACTGCCAAAGGGGAGTTCAGTATACTTAGAACATGTGGCAGCTCGATTTTTTGAGTCATACTTGCACTTTCCATCCTGCAAAAATAGTATAAATCAGATCAAGAAGTATATGTCAACTTCTTTTAAAAATCACCAATATCATAAGTCTGGATTTCAAATGTTTTCTTTCCTCATTTATTCTTTTCAAGGTGATTTAGTCTAAGAATCCTTCCTCCTTTTAAACAAAGAAAGCTCAAACCCTAGGCTTCCAAACCCTAGCAATTCCATGTTTCACAAACAACAGAGGAAATCCAGAACTATTCTATTGTTTTAATTGTGAACATCTTCATACATGCAAAAGTTGCCAGGATAATGTTCTTCAGACTGAGTTGAATTGTAGGGGCATACTACATAAAGATCATAAACTCTGGACTACAGCTTCAAATTTTTTGTTGTTGTTGATATAATGTGTGCAAGATGATCTGCAGTTTAAATGACTGTTTTTAAATACTATATAATGTGGAAAACATTTATTTTAGAGTGTATATCAAGAGAAAAAGGGAAGGCCGTGTTTGTTGTGTATACAACTATGTTCTTTAAATGCTTAATAGGAAAAAAAAACTTGAAAGAAATAAACCAGAGTTATAGTGTTTAAGGCAGGAGATTTCTGAGTGATATTTTAAATCTTTTCTAAATATTCTGTAATATGGATACATTACTTATATCATTTAACAAAATATATAATGAACTTGTGAGGAGGAAGAAGAGGGCACTATTTAGCTTTTTAGTAGGTAGACGAATGATGTGGTTGACGAGCTAAGAATGAGGTTGAGCATGGGAGGCTGTAGGACAAGAAAGTGTAAATAGCAGACAGATACATAGAAAGAGTTTTAAGGAAGGTTTGCTGGAAAATCCATTTTTAAGCATGAATTCAACTTGTTTGCTCAAAACCATTGTGCCACTGTTAAATTAAGAAGGCTGATAAGGCTGCAGAAGAATGAGAACTCTTGAGAATTTAAGGATTCTTGATCGGAGTTCTCACACATGACACTGCTTCCCAAGCAATTGGCTTGATGGTGGGTTTAGAACAGTTAGCCAAGGTCATAGGCAGCACAGAAAGTTTGCTTGTGACACACCATGGCTTTGTAGGGATAGGAAGCTTCTGAATCGATGCCGTTGTTATCAATGATATATTGGAAAGCCTCTGTCATGAAGCCACCATTGCATCCTTTATTCTCATATTTTTCAGTTGCGCAATCCACCAGGTTCTGTGCACTCAGAGACACCAGCTTTCCTGTTTTCAACTTCAGCTGTGCTTCCAGGGCTCCCACAGCACTGAAAGCCCAACAGGCACCACAGGCACCCTAAAAGAGATATAAAGTCACAATGGCCATCATAGAAAGTCAATAAGGATGACTTCTGTAATACAAAGTGGGCAACTCCCAACATACCAGCCAGTAGTTCTAAAGAGTTCTCCCACTACAATTTCCTATCTATTAGACAATGGAAATGAAGAACACATACTTGATTATTCTCTGGGAAAGGTCCAAACTTGATAAAAATTTGCAAATGGCTGAGCTCAGAGCATAATTGCTATCCAAATATTCAAACATATTAAGAAACGGTATTCACTGAGCATGTACCAAATCCCATCTATCTTTACGCATAAGTAAGGTAGATAGATGCCTACAGTACCATGACTTTGAGAGGAGCTGGGATGATTCCCTTGACCTAACATATCTTTCCTCCTGCCAAATGATGCCTGAAACATAAGGTTAAATTTTTTCACATATTTTTAGCTTCATAATTTTTGCTCAAAAGATCTTCTACAGGGAAGCATACAAAGCTGGTTTAATTTCAAAAGATGCAGAGGCTCCAGAGCCCTATCATAATTGCTCTCTCACACTTTCCCCTTCATCTCACCTTGCTTTCCACCCAAAGATAACAAATTGAATTTGCTTTTGGTTAAAACAAAATCACTCATCAAAATGTAAGCACCCAGGGAAAGGAGCTCATTAAATTTTTCATAGTTAACACTTAAGTATGTAGTTTAGTGGATCTTCCCAAACTTTCATTTTAAAGAAGCTCCAGTAACAAACCCAAAACTAATTGAAAGAAAAGTATCTAGGTGGAAAAGAATAAGAGATCAGCAGTACCGTTCACTTCTTAATTTTTACATCCTCCACTGGTCACAAGCTGGGACAGCTTCTGAGAACACTGATTCTTCTCCCTTCCCCTGACTTCTAAGGTGATACATGTGTTTTAGCCTTTGTTATCTCTGGTAATTTAAGATTTTTTTTTAGCCAAAAAATGTTTTACAAGCAAATTAAAGGAAATACAAAAACGAAGGAACACACTTATAAAGCCCATATTTCTTATTCTAACATTGCAGGTACATTCAGGAATTAGCTTGGCTGGTATAATCTACAGGCCACTCTTAGCTCTACTTCTTTCCTCTCCTTCAACTGCTGAAATTCATAAGTGAGAGGGAGAAATTTCCTGATCAATAATCTCTCCTACACACAGTGCTTTTTCTCAAGCAGTTGTCTTGGGATGGTGGAGGGTCCCGGGCAGTCTATGGGGAGCATGAGCACTAAAAGTTTGTCCTAAAGACCTATTTGTTTAGCTCACAGTTTGTCTCTAATGTGGCTTTAACTATTGGTGTTCTAAGCACTATTGGGGAATACAAAGTATGACATGTGGTCCTTGCCCTTACGGAGCTTACTGTTTAGTTGTGAAGAGAAGAATAACAAAAATCATTAGAAAGTAACATAAGGGAGATTCACTGCCAAATTATGTAGCTAGACTAAATGATTAAGGAACAGAGATTTCCACCTGGGGTACAGAGGCCTAGGATGACAACACTCACCTGGTATTTCACTTCAGTAACACACCCCTTCTCTCTCCAGTCCAGAAAATCGGGCAATTTCTGATTAGGGTTTGATTTGTAAGTGACATTTCTCTGCCATTGGCTGGGAACTCTCAAGGAACTCATCAAAGACGTTACTTCTTCACTTGTCTACAAGGCAAAAAATATATATCCCTTTTCACTTATATCCTTCTTTCCAACACCCCCAATAACTCTAACTGTGAATACATTTACAACTGAGAAAAGCTAATGGTAGTTGTGACCATCATAGGAACCATAAACTATCTGATAGGTGAATTATCTGGATTTCTTTCATCTTACACTTTGCGTTAGTATCCCAGTCAGGCTGTGGGAAGGCAAAGAAGAAAAGAGTAAAAATTAGAGTTTACAAAGAGGCAGATTTTTAGGTTCAAAGAAAGCATAATTTTATAAAGGGAATGTTTAAAAAATTGATTGCAATAGTTTTCCTTGTGATAAATATTACAAAGGAGATGCCTGCATTTAAGTAGGAATTTAATCTACCTAGGGTGTTCCCTTCCAAACAGTACTATGATTCTTAATTTTGGCCACAGTGGTAAAGTTTTGTAGGGTGGAACAAAATATAAAAACTAATGGGAGAGTGAGTTCCAGAAAAATATGGCAGCATGGGAAGTGAGGCAGAAACCTCTTCCCAAAATTACATATAACACAAAATACCGCAAATACAGCAAACCAATCCTGAAAGAGAAATGGGAAGGAAAACTGAAACAGATGGCTTGCATCTGGGGAAAAGAGAAGACCTTACAGAAAAGGGTAAAGTAGCCAAGCTGCAATCAGCTGGGACCCAAGCCCTCCTCCCTCCCCAGCTCACCAGTGGGAGGAAGAGAAACAGAGCATGAATGGACTAGAACCCCAGGACTACTACACATCTACCTCTGGAGATCTGTTCTGGAAGCATGAACTCACATTACATGGTGCTCCGGAGATTAGTGGGGTTAGAAAGCAATGACAGGCAGAATACTTGGAGAGATTGAGATTCCAGCCCCTTATGGAGAATAAGGACCCATGACCAGCCACTCCTGGACAAAAAAAAAGGCAGGCACTTTGAAAGACTTCTCAATAGCAAGAGAGCTAAAGGGGCAAGGATTACACAGAATTTGCTGCTCAGGAGAAAGGACAGATGGAAAAAAATTGTTCCAGCAAACTCAAGCCCAGCAGGGGGGGAACTTACAGGAGCTTCACAGGCTCCATCCTCCTGGATGGCAATGCAGTGCCAAGACCTCCCACTGCAATACACAGCCTACCATTCCTTCCTCCCAGCCAGCACCAGTTTGCAAACCTGCTGCCCCTGCCATCACACCAGGACAACCAGAGGGTGGCCCCTCTCTGGCAGCTACACGGGAGTAGCACAGAGGCTCCTCACTGCATGCTCAGCCCACTGGCCCTGGCAGTGGAGGCAGGCACTGTGGCTAGGAAGTAGGAAAGAGCTTTTTCCTCCCAACAGTCACTGGCACTGCGTGCCTACAACCCCCCACCATCACTCCAGGTGCAGTGCAGCCCCAGAGAGTAGAGCTTCTGGGCACTATAGGGCATCACCTACACAAAGTTATTATCCCATAGCAATCATTAGGAATATGAAATGGCAAAAGAACCTTGTACAAACCAAAATCCCTCAAACACAAGAAAGAGGGCAAAGGGAAACTGAAATCACCAATCTTCTTGATAATGACTTCAAAATAAAAATCATAAACATGCTCACAGGGCTACAGAAAAATATTCAGGATCTCAGGGAGGATTTCAAGAAAGAGAAACGTTGAAGAATACAGTATCTGAAAGATAACATATAATGGAGTGATTTAAAAGCAGATTAGATGAGGTACAAGAGAAGGAAAATGAAATAGAAATTAGAGAATAGGAATACAAAGAAGCTTAAGTACAGAAAAAAACAGGATCTCTATGAATGAAGCATTAATTAGAGAACCATGCAACCAATACAGAGCAATATTTGCATTATAGGTGTACCAGAAGAAGAGAGAAAAACAGATAGTATCTCTCTTTGAGGAAATAATTGCTGAAAATTTTCCCAATCTGGGGGAGGAGATAGTCTCTCAGGCCATGGAAGTGCACAGATCTCGCAACACAAAGGACCCAAGGAAGACAACACCAAGACATATAATAATTAAAAAGGCAAAGATCAAGGACAAGGACAGAGTATTAAAAGAAGCCAGAGAGAGAAAAAAGACCACATACAAAGGAAAACCCATCAGGCTATCATCAGACTTCTCAACAGAAACTTTACAGGCCAGAAGGGAGTGGCATGATGTATTTAAGGCAATGAAACAGAAGGGGCTCAAACCAAGAATACTCTACCCAGCAAGACTATCATCTAAATTTAAAGGAGGGATTAAACAATTTCCAAATAAGCAAAAGTTTAAGGAATTTACATCCCACAAACTATCTCTACAGTGTATTTTGGAGAGACTGCTATAGATGGAATGGACAATGGACAATGGGTGAATGTAGTAGCCACAATGTTGCTCATTTGAAAGCTTCATAAGACTGTATTTCAATGATACCTTAATAAAAACAAAAACAAAACAACAACAAAAACCTAATGGGTGATATTTGTGATATTAAATACCCATACTTCTCCATTAAGAAAGCAGGTGAACCACATTAAATTATCAATTTAGACTTACACAAGTATGGTAATTTACTCTAAAAGATTGTGAGTAATCGTTAGGTAATGCTTTCTACAATTAATAAAAAATAAAATAGTAGTCTGTGAGTTTAAATGTTTCTCTAAAGAAGGAGTTTGTTGAGGAAAGTGGTCACAGTAGGACTTAATAAGGAACCTGTACAGAATTTCATGTCCTTAAAGTCTACTATTTTCTAACTTTGTACACATATAGGTAATACTGCTTAGTGGTTTACCTTCAAATCACCTTTGAGGAGACAAAAATTATGCTTATCTAGAGTTGTAAGTAGGATTCTTTTCAGTTCACATACCATGTCTCCCAGGTGGTTCATTCCTAGGTCATATGAATGCATCCCCATTGCATGCTCCAGATTGTGCAGCATCACAAATTTCAGATTCTTTTCCCAGATGAGACGCCGTGTTACTTCCTCATTCTAAAATTAAGGAAAAAGAACATAGTTATACTGAATCCTGAACAAATAAGTGCTCAATAATGAAAATAAACATATTATGATGCATTCTACTAAATGTGCATCTGTCCAAGAGTATGCAAATAAATTACTATATCCAATATAACTGGTAAAAATCACATATTCATCTTAATCCTTACTCTTAATTGCTTTGATGATCATTAATATTATTTTTTGATATATATAATGAGTTTCCTCAATATGTTTAAAAGTGTTTTTAGAAACTGGTCTTTATTGAAGTATAACCTTTGTAGGTGGTAAACTATTTTCACAGGCCTTTTAAAAAACATCTTTTCTAGGGCTATTACAATTAGCACAGATAATGTAGCAGGGGGGACACAGGGAAGGCAGTATAACACAGAGAAGACAAGTAGTGATTCTACAGTATCTTACTTCGCTGATGGACAGTGACTGCAATGGGGTATGTGGTGGGGACTTGATAATAGGGGGAGTCTAGTAACCATAATGTTGCTCATGTAATTGTACATTAATAATAGCAAAATAAAAAATTTTTAATGTCTTTTCTACCACTCAGTCTTGAAAAATAGTTTAGCTAATTATAAATCTAGCTATTTTTCTTTAGCTGTTTGAAGATATTTCTCCATTGTCCTCTGGTGTCTATTAGTGCAGATTAGAGGTCGTTTGTCAGTCTCATTGTACCTCTGTTTTTAACTTTGGTAACTGTTTTGATTTCCTCTCCCTCTTTGATATTTTGCAGCTCCATTACACGTGCCTGAGTCTGGGTGTCTTTATTTTCCTTTCCTGGGTACTTTTGATTGGAGGACTCAGGACTTCTTTCTTCTCATATCTGGAAAATTCTAAACCAGTGTATCTTCAAATATTGCTTCTCCACTGTTCCATCTAATTTTCTCCCTCAGAAACACTTGTCAGATGTGTTTTGGAGCCTCAAACTCTCTTTGATCTGTTTTACCTACATTTTCTTTATCCTTCATGTGCTGCCTTTGAGGCGCATGCCT
This sequence comes from Phataginus tricuspis, assembly GCA_029783875.1. NCBI lineage: Eukaryota > Metazoa > Chordata > Mammalia > Pholidota > Manidae > Phataginus > Phataginus tricuspis. Next base: position 3,490,130 of record JAQQAC010012408.1, on the reverse strand, counting down.
CCGTGCTACCTTCCGGACTGAGGATTCTACCCAGCTCTTTCCAGTCTGGAATCTATCCCTTTTACTGAGTTCTAATTTCAACGACTGTATTTTTCATTTTCAAGATTTCTAACTGTACTTTAATTTATTTCACAATTTCTTCTTCATTTGTGTGGATGTTACTCCATTATATATAGTTTTATTTTAAAATCATTTTTTATTCTATTATTTTAATTTTGTCCTGAGTGAATCCATATACTGACTGTTGATCTTGTTGCCTTCCAGGAGCTTCATTCACATAAAATACAACACACATAGGATGCAAAGTACGTGGTGCCTCCTGGAAGTGCTGACCCTGTCCCTACCCCAAGGCCATAGCTTCCAATAAACTGTAGCCCAACGAGAAGTCAGAAGCAACTCGTTTCTGCCTCATTTCATTGAGTGTTAGATACCAGGACCAGACCCTGATTCCAGGCAACAAGTCTTAATGTAGCCCCCTCTCCCTTGAAGCAAGATTTTACTACTACCTGAGCAATGGAGGTACACAGATATACTTTTACACCACTTGAGGGGAAAAAATTGAATAGAGAAAAATAAATCTAACAAAATACATGAAAGGAAAAAAACAAATGAACTTGAGATAAATTATAAAGGTAGGATACTAATTAAAAGTCATTTTCATTCCTCCTGAGGGACTGGAATTATTAAAAAGAGAAATAGCATTCATTTAATCTGATAATGGTGCCAACTGCACATCTAGCTCTAGTTAACCTTGAAACTAGAGGCCTGATTCTAAAGGGGTGTGTGTGAGGGTGAAATTTGTCACCACTAAGAAAATTCAGAGTGCACGTCCTATAAAAATGTACCATTTTTATACTAAAATAATTCATCCAATAAATAAAGACATAATGCTTGCTAGCAAACTCATAAATAATCATATGGTTTTAGGACCCAGTTATTTGAAGCACTGGCTTTAAGTCTTAAAACTGACCAATAAGGAGAGGAGGAAAAGATGGTGGCGTGATTAGGGTGGCAGAAATCTCCCAAAACCACATATATTTTGAAAATACAGCAAGTACAACTATTCCTAAAAGAGTGACCAGAAGATACAGTACACCAGACAGGCTACATCTGCGGAACATCTCATGGAAAAGGGTAAGATACAAAGCCATGACCCAGCAGGACCCGAGCACTCCCCCCACCCCAGCTTACTGGCAGAAGGAAAAGAATCAGAGTGGGGAGAGAGTAGAAGCACAGGACTGCTAAATAACCAGCCCTTGTAATCTGCCCCAGGAGCACAGACACACATTGCATGGTGCTCTGGATATTAGAAGAGCAGAAAAGCAAAATCCGAGACTAAGACTGTGAGCAGGATCCCACAGCCAGTTGCCCTAGGACAAAAGAAAAGCAGGCACTTTAAAAGTCTTAAAGGGACAAGGGCTTAACAGGTGGACAAAATTGTCCTGGCACACTCAGCCCAGCAGGCTGGGAACATTAAGGAACTTCAGGCGCCCTATCCCCCTGGTTGGCAATGCAGCTCCGAAGCCCCACACGGTGATAAGCAACCTGCTGTTCCTTCCTCCCCACTGGCACCTGAAGCAAACGGGCTGTCCCCACCATTAATGCAGACCATCCGGGGAGCAGCCCTGCCTACAGCAACCACACAGCTTAACCCAGAGGCTTCTCCTTCCCGTGGCTAACCGTCCCAGACCCAGAGGCTGCTCCCTGCGAGCGGTTTACCTGCACAGACAGAGGAGACAGGCACACAGACCGGGAGGCACGAAGGGGCCTTGTCCTTGCGGCAGACACAAGCGCTGCTGGCCTGCGAACCCCGCCATTGCACCAGGCCGTCCTGAGTGCCATCCCGCCCATAGAAGCCTAGGGGATTAACCCAGAGACTGCTCCCTGTGTGCGGGTAACTGGCACAGTGAGTGGCGACAGGCAAGGCAACTGGGAAGCAGGAAGGGACTTTGTTCTCCCAGATGACACATGTGCCACGTGCCGGGTACCACTCCCATCGCCGTGAAAACGCAGAAGAATCTTGTTCAATCCAAAATCCCTCAAACACCAGAAAGAGGGCTTGGTGAGACAGAAATCACCAATCTTCTTGAAAAAGAATTCAAAATAAAAGTCATAAACATGCCGATGGAGCTACAGAGAAATATTCAAGAGCTAAGGGATGAAGTCTGGAGGGAAATAACAGAAATGAAACAAACAATGGAAGGATTTAAGAGCAGACTGGAGAAGAGTTCCAGGAAGATGGCGGCATGAGCACGGCGGTGGAAATCTTCTCCCAAAACCATATATATCTATGAAAATACAGCAAATACAACTATTCCTAAAAGAGAGACCAGAGTATACAGGACAGCGCATAGTCTGCATCTGCACCTGAGAGGACTTGGCACCCCATGAGGCGGGTAAGATATGGAGCGGCAACCCGACAGGACCCAAGCACTCCCCCACCCCAGCGCACTGGCAGGAGGAGACAATTCAGAGCCAGGAGGGAGTGGAAGAACAGCCCGCGAAATAACCAGCCCTGGTGATCTGTGCCAGGAGCGCTGACACACATCGCGCCATGTATTGGATATTGGAGAGGCAGAAGGCACAGGTTTTGAGCTGGGAACACGCCCGGGTCCTCGCAGCCGGCTCCCCGGGACAAAACAAAAGTGCGCGCTTTTTTTGGCAGTCTTAAAGAGGCAAGAGCCCAGGATTGTCCCAGCACACTCGGCCCAGCAGGCTGGGAGTCCTGAGGAATTTCAGACCCCTTGCCTGGCGACTGGGAAAAAGTAGCTGCACTGAAACTTCACATAGAGAACAATAGCCTCCCATTCATTCTCGCCCCGGTCAGAGCTACAAAGGGCCCGGTGGAGCTGTGCGGCCGTGGCTGCGGAATGGTGGAGCAACACCTCCACCTACAGCTTCCTTACAGAATCTACTCCTGGTGGGCGTTTTTTTTGTTGTTGTTGTTGTTGTTTTCTTTCTTATCTTTTCTTTCTTTTCTTTCATTCTTTTTTTTTCTCTTTTCTTTCTCTACCTTCTTTTTTTTTTTAAGTCTTAAAGAGCCCAGTTGACATATGTGGCACCTACCAGCAACCACTTCTATCACCATGAAAAGACAGAGGACTATGGTACAGACAAAGCTCACCCAGACCCAGACAACACCAGAGAGGGAGAGTAAAGGGATGGAAATGCACAATCTTCCTGAAAAAGAATTCAGAATAATAGTCATAACCATACAGAGAACTATGCAAGAGCTGAGGGAGGAAGTGAGGGAAGTCAGGAAAGACAATGCAGAAATGAGACAAGCCATTCACGGGCTTAGCAGCAGACTAGATGAGATTCAAGAGGCTGTTAATGGAATAGAAATCAGAGAACAGGAATACAGAGAAGCTGAGTCAGAGATAGATAAAAGGATATCTAGGAATGAAAGAATATTAAGAGAACTGTGGGACCAATCCAAATGGAAAAATATTTGTATTATAGGAGTATCAGAGAAAGAAGAGAGAGAAAAAGGCATAGAAAGTGTCTTTGAAGAAATAATTGCTGAAAACTTCCCCATGCTGAGGAAGGAAATAGTCTCGCAGTCCACGGAAGACCACAGAATTCCCAACACAAGGGACCCAAGGAAGACAACACCAAGACACATAATAATTAACATGGCAAAGATCAAAGATAAGGAGAGTATTAAAGGCAGCTAGAGAGAGAAAAAAGATCACCTACAAAGGAAAACCCATCAGACTATCATCAGACTTCTCAACAGAAACCATACAGGCCAGAAGAGAATGGCATGATATATTTAACGTAATGAAACAGAAGGGCCTCGAACCAAGAATATTGTATCCAGCACGATTATCATTTAAATATGATGGAGGGATTAAACAATTTCCAGACAAAGGAAAGTTGAAAGAGTTTGCCTCTCATAAACCACCACTACAGGATATCTTAAACGGACTGCTCTAGAGGGAAACACCCCTAAGGCTAACAAGATGTCACCAGAGAAAATAAAATCATAGCAAAGAAAGTAGACCATACAAATACTAACTAAAGGCAAAGAATAAAACACATAATATATAAAGAATGGAGGAGGAAGAATAAGAAGGGAGAGAAATACAAAAACGTCAGACAGTGTTTACAATAACTTAACAAGAAAGTTAAGTTAGATTCTTAGATAGTAAAGAAGCAACCCTTGAACCTTTGGTAACCACGAATCTAAAGCCAGCAATGGCAATAAGTACATATCTATCAATAATCACCCTAAATGTAAATGGACTGAATGCACCAATCAAAAGACACAGAGGAAAAGAATGGATAAAAAGCAAGACCCATCTATATGCTGCTTATAAGAGACTCACCTCAAACCCAAAGATATACACAGACTAAAAGTGAAGGGATGGAAAAAGATATTTCATGCAAACAACAAAGAGAAAAACGCAGGTGTTGCAGTACTTGTATCAGACAAAATAGACTTCAAAATGAAGAAAGTAGCAAGAGATAAAGAAGGACATTACATAATGATAAAGGGGTCAGTCCAACAAGAAGATATAACCATTATAAATATATATGCACTCAACACAGGAGCGCCAGCATATGTGAAACAAATACTAACAGAATTAAAGGAGGAAATAGACAGCAATGCATTCATTTTAGGAGACTTCAATACACCACTCACTCCAAAGGACAGATCAACCAGACAGAGAATACGTAAAGACACAGAGGCACTGAACAACACACTAGAACAGATGGACCTAACAGATATCTACAGAACTCTGCACCCAAGAGCAGCAGGATACACATTCTTCTCAAGTGCACATGGAATATTTTCCAGAATAGACCACATACTAGGCCACAAAAAGAACCTCAATAAATTAAAAAATATTGAAATTCTACCAACCAACTTCTCAGATCACAAAGGTATAAAGCTAGAAATAAATTTTAGAAAGAAATCAAAAATGCTCACAAATACGTGGAGACTTAACAACATTCTCCTAATTAATCAATGGGTTAACGACCAAATCAAAACAGAAATCAAGGAATATATGGAGACTAAACCAACAACAACACAAAGCCACAACTTCTGTGGGATGCAGCAAAGGCAGCTCTAAGAAGAAAGTATATTGCAATCCAGGCCTATTTAAAGAAGGAAGAACATTCACAAATGAACAGTCTAAAGACAAAATTACTGAAATTGGAAAAAGAAGAACAAATGAGGCCCAAAGTCACCAGAAGGAGGGACATAATAAAGATTAGAGAAGAAATAAACAAAATTGAGAAGAATAAAACAATAGAAAAAATCAATGAAACAAGAGCTGGTTAATTGAAAAGATAAACAAAATAGATAAACCCCTAGCCAGACTCATTAAGAGAAAAAGAGAATCTACACACGCAAACAGAATCAGAAATGAGAAAGGAAAAATAACAACAGACCCCACAGAAATACAAAGAATTATAATAGAATATTATGAGACTCTATATGCTAACAAGCTGCAAAACCTAGAAGAAATGGACAACTTCTTAGAAAAATACAGCCTTCCAAGACTGACCAAGCAGGAAACAGAAAAACTAAACAGACCAATCACCAGCCACGAAATTGAATCGGTAATCAAAAAACTACCCAAGAACAAAAGCCCTGGACCTGATGGATTCACCTCTGAATTCTACCAGACATATAGAGAAGAAATAACACCCATTCTCCTTAAAGTTTTCCAAAAATAGAAGAGGAGGGAATACTTCCAAACTCTTTCTATAAAGCCAGCATCACTCTAATACCAAAACCGGGCAAAGACCACCCCAAAAAAGAAAGTTACAGACCTATATCCCTGATGAACGTAGATGCAAAAATATTCAACAAAGTATTAGCAAACTGAATTAAAAAACACATCAAGAGGATCATACACCATGATCAAGTGGGATTCATCCCAGGGATGCTAGGATGGTACAACATTCGAAAACCCATCAGCATCATCCACCACATCAACAAAAAGAAGAACAAAAACCACATGATCATCTCCATAGATGCTGAAAAAGCATTTGACAAAATTCTGCATCCATTCATGATTAAAAATCTCAACAAAATGGGTATAGATGGCAAGTACCTCAACATCATAGAGGCTATATATGACAAACCCACAGCTAACATCATACTTAACAGCGAGAAGCTGAAAGCTTTTCATCTAAGATTGGAAACAAGACAGGGATGCCCACTCTCTCCACTGTTATTCAACATAGTACTGGAGGTCCTAGCCACGGCAATCAGACAAAACAAAGAAATACAAGGCATCCATATTGGTAAAGAAGAAGTCAAATTGTCACTATTTGCAGATGACATGATACTGTACATAAAAAACCCTAAAGACTCCACTCCAAAACTACTAGAACTAATATCTGAATTCAGAAAAGTTGCAGGATACAAAATTAACACACAGAAATCTGTTGGTTTCCTATACACTAATGATGAACTAACAGAAAGAGAAATCAGGAAAACAATTCCATTCACAATTGCATCAAAAAGAATAAAATACCTAGGAATAAACCTAACGAAGGAAGTGAAAGATCTGTACTCTGAAAACTACAAGACACTCCTAGGAGAAATTAAGGAAGACACTAACAAATGGAAATGCATCCCATGCTCTTGGCTAGGAAGAATCAATATTGTCAAAATGGCTATACTACCTAAAGCAATCTACAGATTCTACACAATCCCTATCAAACTACCAATAGCTTTCTTCAATGAACTGGAACAAATAACTCTAAAATTCATATGGAACCACAAAAGACCCCAAATAGCCAAAGCAATCCTGAGAAGGAGGAATCAAACAGGGGGAATTACGCTCCCTGACTTCAAGATCTACTACAAAGCCACAGTAATCAAGACAATTTGGTATTGGCACAAAAACAGACCCACAGACCAGTGGAACAGAATAGAAAATCCAAACAGTAACCTAAACATACCCAGTCAATTAATATTTGATAAAGGAGCCTTGGATATACAATGGGGAGATGACAGCTTCTTCAGCAGGTGGTGTTGGAAAAACTGGACAGCTACATGTAAGAGAATGAAACTGGACTACTGTCTAACCCCATACACAAAGGTAAACTCAAGGTGGATCAAAGACCTGAATGTAAGTCATGAAACCATAAAACTCTTAGAAAAAAACATAGGCAAAAGTCTCTTGGACATAAACATGAGCGACTTCTTCATGAACCTATCTCCCCGGGCAAGAGAAACAAAAGCAAAAATGAACAAGTGGGACTATATCAAGCTGAAAAGCTTCTGTACAGCAAAGGACACCGTCAGTAGAACAAAAAGACATCCTACAGTATGGGAAAATATATTCATAAATGACATATGTGATAAGGGGCTGACATCCAAAATATATAAAGAACTCATGCACCTCAACAAAGAAAAAGCAAATAATCCAATTAAGAAATGGGCAGAGGACATGAATAGACATTTCTCCAAAGAAGAAATTCAGATGGCCAACAGGCACATGAAAAGATGCTCCACATCGCTAATCATCAGAGAAATGCAAATTAAAACCACAATGAGATATCACCTCACACCAGTAAGGATGGCCAACATTGAAAACACAAACAACAACAAATGTTGGCGAGGAAGTGGAGAAAAAGGAACCCTCCTACACTGCTGGTAGGAATGCAAATTATTTCCACCGTTGTGGAAAGCAGTATGGAGGTTCCTCAAAAAACTCAAAATAGAAATACCATTTGACCCAGGAATTCCACTCCTAGGAATTTACCCTAAGAATGCAGCAGCCCAGTTTTAAAAAGACATATGTACCCCTATGTTTATAGCAGCACTATTTACAATAGCCAAGAAATGGAAGCAACCTAAGTGTCCATCAGTAGATGAATGGATAAAGAAGAGGTGTTACATATACACAATGGAATATTATTCAGCCATAAGAAGAGAACAAATCCTACCATTTGCAACAACATGGATGGAGCTAGAGGGTATTATGCTCAGTGAAATAAGCCAGGTGCAGAAAGACAAATATCAAATGATTTCACTCATCTGTGGAATACAACAAAGAAAAACTGAAGGAACAAAACAGCAGCAGACTCACAAAACCCCACAATGGACTAACAGTTGCCAAAGGGAAAGGGACTGGGGAGGATTGGTGGGAAGGGGGAGGGTAAGGGGAATAAGGGGCATTACGATTAGCACACATAATGTAGGGTGGTGCACAGGGTAGGCAGTATAGCACAGAGAAGACAAGTAGTGGCTCTGTAGCATGTTACTACCCTGATGGACAGTGACTGTAATGGGGTATGTGGTGGGACTTGATAATAGGGGAAATCTCATAATCAGTGTTGCTCATGTAATTGTATATTAATGACACCAAAATAATAAATAAATAAATAAAAGTGATCAAGTGTGTTTTGAAATAAAAACAAAATTGCAAAGTGGAAGTGAGAGTCAAGAAACATCTGTTAGTTCTTCTATGTGCCAGTAACCGAATAAAGGACTTTTTGTTTCTCAAGAATGTACTTTGGCACCTTTGGCCTGGAACCACTGCAGTTATCTACTTTGCTTGCTCCCTGGCTTCTATCAATTCTCTGTTCAAATGTCACGTTCTCTGTGTGGCCTTGCCTGACCATTCTATCACACGTATTAGACAACCCCTCCCAGCCTCTCACCGCTGTCATCCTGACCCTTCTCTCCCTCCCCATGCCCTGCTTTATTTTTCCCCACTGCACTTATCACTGCCTTGCATACTATCTGCTTATTTATTTATTTATCTTCTCTCTCTCCTACTAGGATATAAGCTCCATAAAAACAGGAACTTTGTTTTGTCTCCTGCTGTATCACCAGTACCAAGAACAGAATCTGGCAAGAAATGAGTGCATAACATTTATTGAAAAAACTGAGTGTAAAAATATAACTTTGAGAGGGAGAAAGCATGGATGGAGTACAAGCAAATCACTCTCGTGGCAATCGCACCTACCTTTTCCTCATATTGTTTGCCGTAGGTTTTCTTCCAGAGACCCCAGTGGTGATCCAGCGTGGGATCCCTGAGCACGTGTGCCATTGCCGAGGAGCACAGCACGAGCACCCAGGCCAGACACTGCATTCTGCTGAAGGAAAGGTAACACGGAAAGAGTAGCTATTGGTTGTATATATTGTGACCATATTTTTTTGTAACAAAAAAGAACCAACGCAGTCTGTCAAAGGGACAGAATATCACAAGTCAGAATTACACTGGAAAGTTTCCAGGAAATATAGTCCAGGGAGTAACTACAAATTTATGTCGGTAATACTATTTCTAATACCTAGTACCACTTTAAAAAGTGATTTTCGGAAATTTCCCTCTATCTTGTATACCAAACTTACATCCAAGGTAGTACAGAAAATCCAAGGAGGGGTGTAGTGGGGAGGGAAGCAGGGACTTTATGGAGTTGCTGACAAATCTAATCAAGAGAAATCCTTTTTCTTTAAAAAAAAAAAAACCCTTACGCAGAAGGCAAACCTTTGAAAAAACCAGTTTATCTTCATAATTTTTGAATAGATGAGCTCTTCTTAACTTGCCTATTTAAATATTCACAACATTTACAGGTAATTAAAAGACATCTTACATGTATTGCCAAATCCCAGAGTCATTCTATTTTTTTAGCTTTTTTCCCAATAATCAAGGTATCTATTTCAAAGGAAGCAATTAATTATTTTTTAAAACACCACTTCTCTATTTAATATCAAAAGACTTTTACAGAAATTCAGTGACTAGCTCCCTCAAACTGGACTGTACTTTCTTTGCTATTCCTTTTTAATTCAAAGCAGCAGATTTTTTTTAAATCATGTAAATCCAAGTTATATTCCAAAGAAATCCTTGTTTCAGCCTCAGGCTTAATGCTGAAGCAGACATTAACTTTTCAAAAATAGATTCTTTCTAGTCAAAAAAAAGAAGACGCAAATCAAGTGACATGATTTTTTAGTTTACTTCCTGAAACCAAAGATTTAAAACTTGGCAGATGAAGAAAGTTAAAAACAGAAATGGAGGGTTTAAAGACCAAACGAGAGAAAAAAAAGCAGACAGTACATACGTGATAGAACCAGCAGGTGCTCCAATACTGAGAATGCTTGAAGGAGGGCTCTTTCCAAAGATTTCAAAGACAGCAAAGATACTTCAGTTAAATTGACTTTAAAAAGAAATTAGAACTTGTCACATGAGGTATCCACAATGAGGAAGTGAACTTTCATTTCAGTTTCATTTAAAATCTAACCAGATCAGCAACGTCCCTCTCCCAATGGTTTTGGAGACAAAGTGGGTACAGTAAACCATCAACAAGAGCCCCAGTAAAGAAGATCAATAGAACAAAGTCAACAAAATAAGAGCAGTAAAGTTTACCTTTAATCCCTCATTACTTTGATAATTTACCTAAAAACACAGATTTTCAGCTGAGAAAATTTAGTTATGAAGACATTAGGAGTAAGCTCTAGAAATCCCAGCTTCCTCCATATTTTCCTAGTAAAACTCTTCTTATTCCTTTGAACACAACTCATGCATGATCTACTATGATCTGATTCTCACCCAACTATTCCTTGATTCGTCAATTCAAAATATCTTTATTGATAGTAATATATGTTAGTACATTCATGGAAAAAAGATACACGTTTATATATCTAATTGCTAGAGTTGTTACCTGGGTGAAGATAGCAGGGTTGGTGGGGAGATGCACTATTATGTTTTACAATTTCCATTTTCCTAATTACTAAAGAAACCAAGCATCTTTTCACACATTTATTGACCATTTGATTTCACTGTGAAATGCCTGTTCATATCTTTATTTTTCTCTTGTATTGTTGCTTTTTCTTAGTGACTTTGGAGTTTTAAAAATATATTCTGGTTACTAATATTTAACAGTTACATATACTAAAAATATCTTCTTTCAGGCTTTAACCTTTATTTTAACCCTTGCTTATAATGACTCTTTTCTATATGAAAACTTTAAATGTTGATGTAGAAAAATATATTCAGCTTTTACCTGATGATCTATACTTTTTGTGTCTTAAGGTTTTCTTTATCCCAATGTAATAAAGATACACTCATTTAATTCAATACTCATAGTTTTAGAGTATGTGTGGGTTTTGTTTTGTTTTGTTTAGTTATTGTTGCTTTTAGGTCTTTACTTCATGTGGAATTTGGTTTTGTGTATCATGTGATTTTTGTTTTCCCATTTTGATGGAAAACCTCTGTTATAAATAAAATTCCCATATATACATGGGTCAGTTTCTGAGCCCATAGATCTGTTCTTTTTATCTATTGCAGTGTCAATACCACATAGTGTTAGTTAAAACAGCTTTATATATGTGCTGTGTCTAGTAAGGCAAGACACCACTGCCACTCCTATGTTTGTCCCTTTTTTAAAGTTGTTTTAGCGTTTTGTACACATTAACTTTTCTGTGTAAGTTTTTAAAATCAGCTCATCAAGTTTCCTAGGAAATTATCTCACAATATTTATTTGAATTTATACATTTATATTTATACTGAATTACCATATATAATTGAACTGCTACATATGTAATTGCATATATATATATATATATATATATAAACTTGGGTAGACTCAACATCATTACAATGTTGAATCCTTGCATCTGTAGTTGACATTTTTCATGTTTGTGGTCACAGTTTTTTAAAGAAATTTTTATTATGGATAATTTTAAATGTATATAAAAGTAGAGATAATAGTAAAATGAGCCCCTGTAAAACTAAAACTATTACCCTGCTTCAACAGTTATCAAAATATGGCCAGCCATATTTTATTTACCTTCCCACTACCCAGATTATTTTTGAAGTAAATCCTAGACCTCAGATTATTTCATATGTAAACACTCCAATGTATATCTCTAAAAGATACTCTTAAATAAATATAACCATAATACCATTATCACACCTAAAATAATAATTTCTTAATGTCATCAAACATCATGTCAATGTTTACATTTCCCCATCTTATATATTTTTAAAAATAATTTGTTTATACACAAAGGTAAACTCAAGGTGGATCAAAGACCTGAATGTAAGTCATGAAACCATAAAACTCTTAGAAAAAAACATAGGCAAAAATCTCTTAGACATAAACATGAGTGACTTCTTCATGAACATATCCCCCCGGGCAAGGAAAACAAAAGCAAAAATGAACAAGTGGGACTATATCAAGTTGAAAAGCTTCTGTACAGCAAAGGACACCATCAGTAGAACAAAAAGACATCCTACAGTATGGGAAAATATATTCATAAATGATGCATCTGATAAGGGGTTGACATCCAAAATATATGAAGAACTCAAGCACCTTAACAAACAAAAAGCAAATAATCCAATTAAGAAATGGGCAGAGGACATGAATAGACACTTCTCTAAAGAAGAAATTCAGATGGCCAACAGGCACATGAAAAGATGCTCCACATCGCTGGTCATCAGAGAAATGCAGACTAAAACCACAATGAGATATCACCTCACACCAGTGAGGATGGCCAACATCCAAAACACAAACAACAACAAATGTTGGCGAGGATGTGGAGAAAAGGGAACCCTCCTACACTGCTGGTGGGAATGCAAATTAGTTCAACCATTGTGGAAAGCAGTATGGAGGTTCCTGAAAAAACTCAAAATAGAAATACCCATTTGACCCAGGAATCCCACACCTAGGAATTTACCCTAAGAATGCAGCAGCCCAGTTTCAAAAAGACAGATGCACCCCTATGTTTATTGCAGCACTTTTTACAATAGCCAAGAAATGGAAGCAACCTAAGTGTCCATCAGTAGATGAATGGATTAAGAAGATGTGCATATACACAATGGAATATTTTTCAGCCATAAGAAGAAAACAAATCCTTCCATTTGCAACAACATGGATGGAGTTAGAGGGTATTATGCTCAGTGAAATAAGCCAAGCCGAAAAAGACAAGTATCAAATGATTTCACTCATATGTGGAGTATAAAAACAAAGAAAAAAAACTGAAGGAACAAAACAGCAGTAGACTCACAGAACCCAAGAACGGACTAATAGTTACCAAAGGGAAAGAGACTGGGGAAGATGGGTGGGAAGGGAGGGATAAGAGGGTAAAAGGGGCATTACGATTAGCAGACGTAAGGTGGGGGGGCACGGGGAGGGCTGTACAACTCAGAGAAGACAAGTAGTGACTCTATAGCATCTCACTACGCTGATGGACAGTGACTGTAATGGGGTTGGTGGGGGGGACCTGATGAAGGGGGTAGTTTAATTACCATAATATTGCACATGTAATTGTAGGTTAATGATACCAAAATAAATTGTAAATAAATTAATTAATTAATAAATAATTTGTTTAAATTAAGACCCAAATAAGGCCCAGGCACTGAAAAACACTGAGTTATTTTTTTATCATGAATTCATGGGTTTCACCATATTTTATGTGTTTCAATCCATTGCAGTTTTATCCTTATTGATGCTCATATTAAACCATCTTTAGTCAGTGGGAGCTCACTCAGATTGGCTCCGGAATCCTGAGTCCCTATATTTGGCATAATATTTGTACTATTTAATAGCTTCTTTTCTTTCTGATATAAGCCATTGCAGGCTTGTCTTGAGCAATTCCTGTCTCAGACCTGGAATCAGCCATTTCTCCAAGGAGATCTGTTTAAATACCATAATCTAGGCACCAGGAGTGTCACTGATAACAGATTGACCTGTTTCTAGGCCTTTCAATAGACAGATCCAGGCAATTCTGTTTCTTTGGTTCTTCATTTTTCTTGTGAAGATTTCCATGTACATGTAAAATAAATAATTAAAACTTGTATGCTTTTCTCCTGTTAATCTACCTTCTGTCAATTAAATTCATAGGCCCAGTTGGAGACTCTATGAAGGTAGAGGAGAAATTATTCCTCCCTTACAGAATTGTTCTGATTCCATGATTCACAGATGACCTATAAATACTTTTTCATATATTTTTTGTTTTTACTATAGTTTGTTATTGATTCAAAAATAAATTTAATATGAAGCACCATATCATAAACTTGATATGTCATCATTAGGTAGTGTAGTGCCCCCCTCACCGCCAATGCTGAAATTAGTTGTGATTGTGGGAAACCAAATTCACCTGAAACAGTTTACTCAACTCTAATATAGTGTGATTCACAAGGTTCTTGGAAGAAGCAAAGAGTAAGAATAAAATAGTGAATGTGAAAGCCCTTTGTAATCTTTAAGTAAAAGAGAAATACAAAGCAAAATAATTATTAGACCAGGGGATTTTTACTATTTCTGACTCTGAAAACAGTGTTCTCGTCTTCTCTAATTACCTCTGAGCAAACCTTTTCATATCTGGGGTGGTGTTTTCCAACTGAATGCAGACATACCCAAGTTTATGGATAATTATTATGTTTACACTATTAACACAACTTATTTGGGTATGTAACAATCTATAAACTAAGAAGCTTGTACAACTAGACAATCTCCAACTAGCTCCCAGCTGGTTGTATTATTTTGTTTCTAAATCAGCCGCTACTTACATTCAGCTGTCTGCAGTCCCCACAGACAGACATAGCGCGGTAGAAATACCTAAGTAGGAGACTGATGCAGCCACTGCTTTCCTGAAGACACAGGAGACTATAAAGTGGGAATGCAATATGTAGTAGATCCAATAACAAAATCCAAAAAGTAGAAAATAATAAAAAATCAATATGATTGATTAAATGATAGTGGAGAACACTCTTGGTCACTGTACATCGGGATTTATATCGGAAAGGCTTTGCACATGCAATTATATCAGATTCCCTTGCCGACATCCGGCTTTTCTGGCTGAGACGTGCCTTCAGGCTCTTGGGGTTCCCGGCGTGCCTTGCGCTGCTCCAAGCGGGAAAGGTGACCTGGACCGGAGTCAAAAGACAACTGTCGCGCTTTTGCCCGCAACCGTTGAAGGAAGGCGCATGCGCATGAGCCAAAGAAAGCGCCAAGTCTCGCGGTTCTGCTGGTTGCTGGCGCCGGCCCTCAGACGTTGTGTAATAATATATCTTCTTTTCTGTTTCTTTGCTTTTTGTTTTTGTTTTTTTTTTACTTTTTGATCTCTTTTTCTGTCACCCCCTGCCTGCTTTTAAGTTTCTTAAAGTCTTAATGGTGAAATATTCGGGGAAAAAGATGTATACCTGCCTAACTTGTCACAAGAGGTCTCGAGATAGGTTAACTCTGGCGTCTAGGCCAGGCCTTATAAGGCTGAAGTTGAACATTTACAGTAAATAGACTTTTCTGTGAATAATTTTAATTGAATTGTCTTATTAAGAAAAATGAAATTGATACCAAAAAAAAAAAAATGAAACTTACGTCAAAATGGCAAGTTATAATTGAGAAATTAGGATCAGTCCAAAAAAATTCTGGAATATTTTTGGTTACCCTTTTATGGTTGTTCAACAGAGTACGAAAATGTTATATCCAGAGTCATGCTAAAGGTCAGTGAATGGAAGTTGCCTGACCCGATATTTTGGAACTACAAATTTAAAACAAAAATCATTTTAAAGGGTTTGGTAGGGGCTGCTTTTCATTATCTGTGGGATGTTGCCAGCGCTTGAATGCTGTGAAGTAATTTACTTAGATAAAATTTATTTACATAAAAATATTCACATAAAATTTATTTTTATTTATTCATGTAAAGCCCTTCTTGACTTTACATGTAGTAAACTGGAATATTAGATTAGATCTGAAGTTAAAGCTTGTATTTGTCTCATAGGTTGAATTAAAGAAAATAACTTTACCAGAGGATGGCCACTGCACAACTGCAAAGAACTTCCATGGTATGATTTCTTGTATTTTAACATATTTTAATTAGCTTATCTTATTGTTTCTTGAAATCTCAACTGTTTTTATATTTGAAAATTAGAAGCTGTTTGAGGATTCAATGATATCAGTAAACACCATATTTTAAGAAGTGAAGATAGTTGGTAAACTTTCAAATTCAGAGAGGATTCTATTGGATGTTTGATGCACTGCATTAAATCACTGGTTTAAGTTCAATTTACATTAGGTATTAATTAATTATGATTTGATTAATGAATGTCCATGCCCCGCAGACACAGGTAAAACTGTCATCTTTGCACAGATCTTTCATTACAGGAGCGTGTGTTAAACCTAGTCAGTGACTAAAGAGAAAATTAATGTTTATCTGTCCATGGATTGTGTATCTACAGACAACTTTCAAGGGAATTTTTAACATGTTGCTTACACACTTTTTGCATGTTACCTTTAGGTTGCTACATTGGAATCACCCTTATATCTTAGAAGCCACACTAACTTTCTGGGGATTATTAACCATTACGGTTAGAAATTCTTTGGGAACATACCATGTTATGCAAAATTAGATCTATTTTAAGTTAAGGAAGACTTTTAAAAAATAAATCTAGATAAAATGTTTTAATTTCCTTTGAATTTGCAGTGCATTGATATATTTAATAAATCTAAATGAAATGTCTTGGTTTCCCTTGAGGTTAGAGTGCATTGGTATTTCCCAGTAAGATAACAACTGAGCAGCAGTCTTCAGGACTAGTGAAGCGGCTCCTAGCAGTTTCAGTATCCTGCATCACGTATTTGAGAGGAATATTTCCAGAATGTGCTTATGGAACAAGATATCTAGATGGTAATATTTTTATTTGAAAACTTTTTCCTTTAAACATCTTATTTTTATTTAGGATTGCACTAAAACTGTAATTTTTGATTTAGAGATTTTGTTTTTTAATAACTTTATTGAGATACATAATTCACATACTGACAATCCACTCATTTAAAGTGCACAATTCAGTGATTTTTAGTATATTCAAAGAGGGGTGCAACCATCATGACAGTCAAATTTAGAACATTCCATCACTTCAAAAGAAAACCCCTTATCTATTAAGTCCCTCTCCACTTCCCCAGTCACCCCACTGCTAGGCAACCACCAATCTGCTTTCTATCTCTATGGATTTGCCTATCCTATACTAGACATTTCATATAAATGGAATCATATATATGGTCCATTGTTACTGGCTTCTTTCACTTAGCATAATGTTTTCACATTTAATCCATATTGTAGCATGGATTAATACTTCATTCTCTTTTATTGCTGAATAATATTCCATTATATGTATATACCACATTTTATTTATCCATTCATCAGTTGATGAACATCTGAATTGTTTCCACTTTTTGGCTGTTATAAATAATGCCACATTCATGTACAAGTTTTTGTGTGGACTCCTAAGTGGTTTTTTAAAAATATATTTAGTAGTGGGAAGTGGGGGATAAGGGGGAAAAAGAGGCATTACGATTAGCACACATAATATAGGGGGTGGGGACACGGGGAAGGCAGTGCAACACAGAGAAGACAAGTAGTGACTCTATAGCATCTCACTTCACTGATGGACAGTGACTGTAATGGGGTATGTGGGGGGACTTGATAATAGGGGGAGTCTAGTAACCATAATGTTGCTCATGTAATTGTATATTAATGATACCAAAATAAAAAAATATGTATATATATATTCAGTACCTTCGAAAGCACTTAACCATAAAATAATTTTTCCTCAGTTTCTTAAGTATAATTTCACCTGCCAGTGCTCTTGTAATGATGAAGTAAATAGATAATAAGAATGTGTTATTTATAGCTTTGTACATTGATAGTGTATGTTTTTGTGTTATTTTAAGGGAGTAAAAATAGGACAGCCTGTTTATACTATAATAACTTATTGCCCAGCATATAATATGTACCTAATATTGTGCACCAACTATGTGCTGGGCAGTATGTTAAGCACTGTGTAATATATGATATCTTATTCATTCATATTATAGGCCTATGAGTTAGATATTATCAGATAAGGAACCTGAGACTGAGAGATCTTAGTCCTTTTTACATGTTGCTTCCTTGCAGGGCTCTCTCCCTGATAGCCAGGGAACTTCTTGGCCTTTTATAAGTATTTTCCTAGAATAAAGGTCCATAGCAAATATTCTAAGATGATGGATGAAAGCATAATATCTAACTCTAAGTATTCATAGCTTTTAAAAATGAAATATTTTCTACCCATCAACATGCATCCTAATCATTATAATGCCATTTTATAATAAAGGTAAAAAGATTATCTATTTCCACATAGCCTTTCTTCCTTTCATTATATTAATAGCAATCATCTGAAGTTCATTGCCATTAATGATATACTTGTAATATACAATTGAAGAAAATAATCTTCATTCAGATATCTAGTTCTTTACTATATTAAGTGTATTATTTTTGTGTTTAGATCTTTGTGTCAAAATTCTGAGAGAAGATAAAAATTGTCCAGGGTCTACACAGTTGGTGAAGTGGTAAGTAAAAGAATACCTAATGATAGAAAATAATTTCTTTCTTAAATCACATTTTTTTGTACTTTGGATACCTTTCAGTGTTTAACCCAATTTTGTGATTCCCCCTTTAACAATGGATACCATTTTTACAATCTTTGGATTTTTGTGTTAAAATTTTATTTCATGCTCCAGGTGAGCAGGCTTCATTTTACTATTATTGTTCCCTAGAAATAGCTGTCAGATATTTTCTATCTTACTTCCCTTGTCCCCATCAGCATGTTTTATATTTCTGCCACATTGTTTGTTTTATTATTTTAAGCTAGTTAATAAGGGAGCTTTAATAAAACTTTATATTGTTTACTAATGAGATAATAGAGACTTATTAAAATAACTATTTTCTGGATGTGCCTTCAGTCTAAAAATGAATCCTTGATTGTTTTTAGGATGCGAGGATGCTATGATGCTTTACAGAAAAAATATGTGAGTCAATATCTATTTATCCTTTTCTTCTACAGTTTATATTCTACAAATGTAACAGCAGTTACCATGCAATAAAACATTAATTTAAACTAACTTGGGCATAGGCCAGTCCAAGTTGCTGAAATGTCTGAACATGTGAATATTTTAAAAACTAGTATTCAACTCATTTAAGCTAATAGAACCAATACTTAACAAATTTTGCCAAACCAGTTTTGGTTAATTATTAACACTTATTTATATTAACAATACATGTTAAGTTACAAAAACTTAATGAATTAAAAAGTCTTAAATTAGTTCATTTGTTAGTTTCACATGCCTTCTACAATCTTGTTTATACTAGAATTTAATAAATTACTTATTCACAGGAGTTAAAAAATAAATTTCCATGTAGTCTAGGTTAAATTGTCACATCTGAATCAGTGAAATTTCAATTAAGATTTTACTATAGACTATAACCCTTTTTGTATACTTAGCATGTTTATGTCAACATGTATAAATATATGTTTATGTCAACATATATATAAGTCCGTCCTAAACAAAATTGTGAAAAAGATGAGTTTTATCCATGGTTACTAACTTCCCTCAGTAAGGTATTAAATAAAATATTGAGCACCTGCTATGTGTTAGGCACATATTCTAGGGAGGAACTGGGTAGGCCAACAGTGGTCAACCAGACAAAGAGGATCCCTTTATAGTGGGAAATAAAACGTAAATCATATTGTTTCCAATAGTGCTAAACGCCATTAAAATTTTTAGAGAAAGAATGTGCTAAATGAAGAGGTGGGGTAACTTTAGATAGGGTGGGCAGAGGAGCTTCTCTGAAGAAGTTAAGACTTGAATATTAAGAAACCAACCAGGCATTGACTTTGCACAGCAATAAATGCAAAGAGTTGGAGGGGAGTTTGGAAGAGTTCAAGGAAAAAAAGAATGTCAGTATGTTTGGAGTGCGATGATCAGTGTGGGACAGTGGAATGAGATAGGGCTAGGGAGATGGGCAGGGCCAGAGCATTCAGGGCTGTGCAGACAAGGAGTTTAGATTTTATTTTAGGTGTAAATAAAAGCCATCTGAAGGTTCTGCATAGAAATGTAACATCATTTGATTTATATTTAAAAATTTTAAAAGTCACTCTGGCTGCTATTTAGAGAATATACTGTAGAAGAAGAATAAAATTGGAATTAAGGAGAATAGTAATCCATTACTGCAGAACGGGTGAAAAATAATAGTGCTTTAGACCAGGGTGGCAGAGGAAGAAAAAAACTGAAGAAAAGATTCAGGACATATTTGGCAGCAGAACTGAACCAGATTTGTCGATACATTGGTTGTGGAGAATAAGGAAAAGATCCAAATCGAGGAGGATGACCCAGATTGTTCACCAATAACTTGAGTGAATGACTTCAGTGGTTTTCTATTCCTTACAGTCTCTAAAGCCTCTTCCTTTAAGTGAGAAGTGCCCTGAACTCTCTACCATTTCTTTTTTCAAAATTAGTTTCACATTGTTAAGATTTAATGTGCTATTTCACAATACATATTTTCCTTGTAACTAGCAGTAACGCCCTGTTTCCCGTTTAAGTCAATGACATGAATTTCAACTTTCATTCAGTAAATCAACTAGAAAAAGATATTTTGGGGAATAGAGAAGGATATCTAAGGTATTGCTTTATATGCATCATATGAAATCTATTTTCTGCAAGAGTATTTCTTATTAGGAATAAATGTTGAAATAGGACAAAGAATTTTTATGATCCATCATGAAAAAATACTTTATAGAATAAAAAAGTAAGATTTTTGTTCTTTATTATATTTCAGCTAAGGATGGTTGTTCTAGCTGTGAGTATTTTTAAATTTTATATTCTTTTTTAAAGACTGAAATTTGGCCTAGCTTAATTAAATAACACTAAAACCATAGATTATGTCACTTTATTCAAACAACTGATTTATTCAATGGAAAAAAAGCAACATTAATATTTTGGGGGATCATTTTCTATTTTGTTTTTCTGAGTTCATTTAATAGTTTAGTCTAAACATCCAATTTAGTTCTCCTTGAACACTTAGCCTTATATAACTCAATTGTAAATTATTTTTAAATAGGTGTACACCAATCCAGAAGATCCTCAAGTAAGTATGCTTAAGTTAAAGAAACATGTTTCTAATATCTAAGAATAACATAAAATTATGATATAATATCTTATGTTTTTAATTGTGCTTTAATCAATGCATATTCACATATATTTTCACATTTGAACCTCATAAAGACTATTATGAAGTAAGACAGGGCTTGTATTAACTTTAAACAGATTAATACACTTACTCCAAGAGAGATGATGTGACCACTGATCCCAGCCCACAAAGCCACAAATTGTTAGAAATAATGTAATTCTTCTGACTTCTGGTTCTTTACAATATTATTTTTACAGAATTATGAAAGAGGTTGAGTTTGAGAAAAAGAAAATACTCATCCTTAAACTTTGAGTATTCATCCAAGTCCTGTCACATCCACCCATTCATCTGATAAAGGAAAGAAGGGATGACAGGATATGAAAGGGAAAACCATAAAACAAGGAACAAAGAGGGAAAATGTATTGAGTGCTTACTATTCTTTTAGGCTCTGTTCTTTGGGGCTTTGTATGTGTTATCTCATTTGTTCATCATAGCCTTCATGAGGTAACTACCATTATTATTCTACTTTATAGATAAGGAAACCTAGATACAAGGTGTCTTGCCTAAGGTAGCAGGGGTAGAACCAGAATTTGGACCTAAAAAGGCTAGTTCATGATCTGGGTGCTTATCATTACACTGTAGCTGTTATAATACAGTGTTTCATTCAGTCATGAAGAAGAAAATTTTTGAGAAAGAAAGAGCTAGCTGATCCCTATCTCTATATGAGCACTTAAATATAAAGAAGGCAATAAAAGTATTAGAGCTTCAGTAGGGCTGGGAATACATCTTTGATACTCATGCCTACAATTAATGCATAACATATGTCCATGATGACAAAAAAATCAGGCTATGAATTAGTTGATTGATCAGAAAATGTTCATTTATTTTCAGATATTTTATTGTTACACATTTTTTTCTTTCAGTAAAAGGGCAATCTTGCTGATGCTCTAACATTTTTTGAATGCTTGGTGTGCCAGGCACTTTATTAACAGCTCTGTTTAAATTACCCCATTTGATAAGTATTCACAACCCCAATGAGATGGGTACTGTTTTCTTTTTTTAATATATATAATTTATTTTGGTATCATTAATCTACAATTACATGTGCAATATTATGGTTATTAAACTCTACCCCCTTCATCAGGTCCCCCCCACCAACCCCATTACAGTCACTGTCCATCAGCATAGTGAGATGCTATAGAATCACTACTTGTCTTCTCTGAGTTGTACAGCCCTCCCCGTGCCCCCCCAACATTACATCTGCTAATCGTAAAGATAGGTACAATTTTCAACTCCTTTTATTGACTGGGGAAACTGAGGCATAGAAGGCTTAAATGACTTTCTTGTGGTTACGGTACATATAGCAATCATTTAAGCCCATTGCTTAAGCCATTTTTCTAGAGTAAGAGATATGCTGCCTCCCTTACCTACCAGCTAAGGAGTTATTTCCCTCTGGTATATATAACATATATTGCAGTGATTGGGGAATAAATATCTCTCCAAGAATGAAGCCCCAATCCCAAACCATGGGAATTGACTATTAGAACTCGAAAGTTTCAAAGGACCAATAGGTGTTAACATGGCAGAAAAAATTTTTTTAAATAAATGTTGAGTCATAACAAAAGCTGTATATAGCTACTTGTTTGCCAGTACTCTGTTCATCACATACATAACTGCAGTGTTTTCTGTTTAAGACAATTTCAGAATGTTACCAATTTAAATTCAAGTACGCCACTAATGGACCAATCATGGACTTCATAAGGTATTTTTTTCTATAGTTTTCTTTTTGTATTACAGATTACTACTTATTCATATTAATACTATAAAGCCAGATTTCAGGATTAATTCTGAAACTTCTCAGTCATCCCCAATTACCCATCAAAGTGTGACTGTACAAAAATACCCTTGAAGTATTTGCAAGCTGGAATTCTGTGGCTATATACTATTTTAATTGTAAAACAGAACCAAAGAGTAGGAAAGCTATTGCATATTTGAGTGATTAGAAATATAATTAAAACTTGTCATTTGTTTCCTTTAAACATCTTACATAAAATGAATATTAATTTAATTTACATAAAATTATTTATTGATAATAATTATATTAAGTGATATTAGTGATATTAAATATTTTATAATAGTGACATTAAAACACATTTTATGGTAACTTTCAACTTAACACCATAATCGGAATAAGAATCTCAAATAATAAAATGTGAAGCTATGGTACTAGAGGCCATGGGTGTCATAAAAGAAATTAATGCGTGATTCTCTTCTAGTGAAAACCAAAGCAGTGAATCTGTTATGTCATCTGCTGACATCAAGAAAGCAAGCATTCTCCTCATTCGCAAGATTTATATCCTAATGCAAAATTTGGGACCTTTACCTAATGATGTTTGTTTGACCATGAAACTTTTTTACTACGATGAAGGTACTATTTGCAATACATCCTGTTTCAGTCCTGGTCCTGTATGTTTTATTACTGAAACAATTGGTTTCCATCCCAAGTATTTTTAAGCAATTAAATTGTTATTTATTTTTTGAAATTATAAAATTACATTTAATATCAGTATTTGAAAAAGATATGAAAAAATAGGCTTTAAAATATACACAAACTACTCCAGTGATATGAACATATATGAGGTACAACCTCACTCATAATTAAAGAAATGAAACAATGAGATACCGTTTTTTACTTATCAGATCAGTTAAACTTGTAAACTCACTATTGGTGAGGGTTTGGCCGAAGCAGGCACTTTTATACACTCTTGAGGGAATATGTATAGGTGCAACATTTTTAGAGGACAATTTGGTAGTATCAAAATTTTAAATGCAGTCTCTTTAATCCAGAAATTCTATAGCTAGAAAAGTATCTTGGGAATATATTTACACAAATATGTAAGGTTATATGTTTGTAAGGATTTTCATTGTAGCATTGGTTAAAATAGGAACAAAATGGAAATAATTTTGAGCGTCCTTCATTGGAGGATTGAGTAAACAAATTAGAGTGCATCTATATAATAGAATACTGTGCAAGCTATTAAAAAGAATGTGCTGATATATTATCCAAGAAATATTAAAGCAGATTAAAAAGAGACATTAAAAACAGCTAGCTATAGAACACTATGATCTCATTTGTGTTTTTTTAAGGATTTATATGTATGAAATTTATTTTACATGCACAATATCATCTAGAAGAACATAACGCAATAATAACAGCTTTTTGAATACTTACTGTGAGCCAGTTCTGCTCTGAGCAGTTTAATTCATTTAGTAACTATTATGATCCTATGATGTACATACAATGATTTTTCCCATTTAACAGATGAGAAAACTGAATCAAGAATGAGGAATAATTTCCTCAATGTCACACTGCTAGTCAAGTGAAAAAAAAAAAGGTTACCTTTAGGTAATAAAATAGGAACTTGGAAACAGTAGGAGGGTGATTTTATTTTTTATTTCATGCCCTTCTATACTATTTGAAATTTCTCCAATCTACATATATTTTATAAGATATATATCACAATTTTAATATAATAATATTTTCTTCAATTTCATGGACAGAACAAATTTATACTAACTTTTTTGCAGTTACACCCCCAGATTACCAGCCTCCTGGTTTTAAGGATGGTGATTGTGAAGGAGCGATATTTGAAGGGGAGCCTATGTACTTAAATGTGGGAGAGGTACCAACGCCTTTTCACACTTTCAAAGTAAAAGTGACCACTGAGAAAGAACGAATGGAAAATATTGATTCAACTATATTATCACCAAAACAACTGAAAACACCACTTCAAAAAATTCTTGTGGACAGAGATGATCTAGAAGATGAACAGGAGCATTATGTAAATGTAAACATATTTAAAGAGATAAAATACAATAGTAATAAATGTTTGACTCAATTCTGAGGACTTTAATAACTCTCATTAAGATTTGTATAAATAATGTATTATAACCATAAACTCAAACTTGGAAAGGACTTTAAAGAAGGTATAGGCTTGTGGTTTTAAAACTTTTCACTTTGGTGCAAATAAGATTACTCTTAGAAATTTAAAATCACAACTATTCTGGACTTTGATTCCAAACAGGGCATAGTCCTGAAGGCCCAGCCACTTACCATTTCACCTACCCTCCTAGTGTACTCTGAAGAAACCCCTTGGTCTAGAGCACAATTTGAAAATGACTGAACTACTCCAATCCTCCAGCTAATGCTGGAATCCTTTCTACAAACACCGTTATTAGGTGTCCATGTAAGCCTGTGCTTGAATTTCTTCAGAACC
Source organism: Phataginus tricuspis (assembly GCA_029783875.1). Classification (NCBI taxonomy): domain Eukaryota; kingdom Metazoa; phylum Chordata; class Mammalia; order Pholidota; family Manidae; genus Phataginus; species Phataginus tricuspis. The sequence goes on along the minus strand of JAQQAC010012408.1, from coordinate 3,464,942 downwards.
TGGAAAGTCACTGCCCTGAACCAGCCTGGAAGTTCCTGGAAGGCAGGAAAAGTGTCATGAATCTTTGTAATCTCCTGTGTCTAGCACTTAGATTTGCAGTGTGTATTCTCTGTATTGGTTGAACAGATGGATGAATAGAAGTATAAAAAAATCTTTTATTGTTGTTGCCTGATTTCCAGAAAATCTTTCATCATTAATATGATTTTTAATCTCATCTTTGTTGTTTTATTTTATTCTAAATTATGACCATAGTACTTATGTATAGAGACTGACTATTCTAATTTAGGCTCTGTGGTACATCCTTACAATTTGAAAACTCAAATTTTCAAGCAATTCAGTCAAGAAATTTTTCACAAAACCTAAATCCCAG
>JAQQAC010012408.1:3416127-3464562 GCA_029783875.1 Phataginus tricuspis | reverse complement strand
TTTCAAGCAATTCAGTCAAGAAATTTTTCACAAAACCTAAATCCCAGTCAATCTTGTTTTATAAACAAATACAGCTGGGATTTATGTAGTATTCTTCAAAATATTTAAAGCTCTTTGACATATGTCACAAAGGGAATCAATTATAAAGTAGACATTAAACCTGTTGTTATTTCTACCATACCATGACTGAGCTTATCCTTCACTAACTGAAGAGGGTTGAGGCATATTTAGAGTGTATGCTAACATCTAATATACCAGAGCTATAGAAGTTGTAGCTTATTGTGCGGACATGTCCAATTCAGTGCCCACAAATAATAGTAATATCTAAGGGTTCTCAGAACCATCATACATTTTTGAGAAAGTTGTATGTTTTTGTCATTTGTCCTTAAAGCAACCCCGCAGAGTAATGTAATATCTTATGCTTTGTCTGGATAAATAAGTTGCCTTGTTATAGTAATTATAGGACCACTTTATTTCTAGCAGTACAAGGTGTAGTGTTATGTTTTATTTAACCTTCCCATAAAACAACACAAATTTGTTCATAAACACTTCTACCCAGTTGTTTAACTTAATTTTGAAATGTGTCCTTTTTTTCCTTCATGTAATTGTGTAGGATGATTTTGACATTGAAACTAAAATGGAAGAACAGAAAAGAAAACCTGAATCTTCTGACTTTGGGGGTAAGAAGTTACTGAAAATGTAGATCAATCTACTTCCAATTCAAGTTTATACCATTTTAACTCTTTAAAAAAATTTTTTTAAACAGAACCAAATTTAGTTTGTGAGGAAGATGAAATGATGAGGTCTAAAGAAAGCCCAGATCTTTCAATTTCTCACTCTCAGGTATAAACTTAATAGTTTCACCTCACTTTTAACTTGTTTTTTTTTTCCAAAAGACTGTTTACATGCTTATTTAGTTATTTCTCAGATTTTCTTATTATATTATTATAGTTTAGGCATTTTAGAAGAAAATGGAGTATTAAGAATGTTTGTTAACAAAATCTGGGGATTATATTTTGAAGTTTTGAGTATATTACTAGTGGATTTGTTTAGTTATAAACCTAAATTCTGTTCATAAAGTATCAGACTTTCAGAGCTAAATACAATCTTAGGCAGCTATTTATTCCACCACCCTTTGTATTTACAGTTGGGTATGTAATATATTTTTATTTCCTTGGAATAGACATGTTTAATTTTGTTTTCCATATATAGCAAAATTGTGAAATAACATTTAAATGAAATGAATGCAAAATTAATGGGACTGATAACTGTCTGCTTTCCTTTGCACTGTCCCTTTCTCCAATGAAAGTAGGCCAAAGTTCTTATTTTCTGGAAGAGTAGTACCTAATGACCATTTGGGACTTTCTCAGTTGAGTGAATGGCTGACTGTATACACTGTCAGTTTCATTATCTTTACCTGTGTGCTTTTTGTGACAGTAAGAACCAACTCAAAATTATTGGTGGTCATTAACTCAGTATAACAAGACCCTAAGTTTTATATGATTGAATTTTTGGACCCCATTATTGTGTTGTGAAAAGCTTTAATCATATTATGTGGTTTTGTGTAATTATTTTCTTTTCTAGGTTGAGCAGTTAGTCAGTAGAACATCTGAACTTGATGTGTCTGAAAGCAAAACAAGAAGTGGAAAAATCTTTCAAAATAAAATGGTAAGTGTCTCTTTATATTTGTTTTCCATTATCTTGTACTTTTTCCCCATGTGTGAGTTTATTTTGATTTTTAAAATACTTCATCTATTCGATCAATATTTAGTAAGTGCCTATTATGTGTCAGGTCCTTTACTAGGTGCTACAGATATAACATAAATAACACATAGTTCCTGCTCTTGGCTAAACATTTAGTAATTGGAGGTCAACCAGTGCAGTGATACAGGGCCATGAAAACAGTCTGAATAGGCTACATAGAGGCACAAAGGAAAAATGGTTAATTGTATTGAAAGTATATTAGATGGACTATTACTCAGCCATAAAAAAGAAGGAAATCTTGCCATTTGTGACAACGTGGATGGACCTAGAGTGTATCGTGCTAAGTGAAATAAGTCAGGCAGAGAAAGATAAATACCATATGATTTATATGTGGAATCTAAAAAACAAAACAAACAAAAAAAGAAATAGATCCATAAATATGGACAATAGACTGTTAGTTACCATGGGAAGGGGGTAGGGGAATGGGTAAAAAAGGTGAAGGGGATAAAGAGGTAAAAACTATAAATTTTAAAATAAGTTAATCATAGGAATGGAAGTACAACATACCGAACATAATCAATAATATTTAACATTTTGGTATGATAATGGGGAACTCGACATACCATGGGAGGCTTCTAGTAATGTATATAATTATTGAGTCACAATGTTGTACATCTGAAATCAATATAATATTGTATATCAACTTCATTCCAATTTTTAAAAAGTATATTAGAGAAGAAAATCCAGGAAAGGCTTTGAAAAGTGACACTATCATCCAGACTTAAAAGGAAATTTCCTAGAATTCCAAAGTGTTCCCATGTCCTATCTTGTAAATGGATCATCTTGTTAGTAAGACATTAAAAATGATGTTTTGTATGTATCTTGCATAAAATGAATCCCATGTTTTTAAGCAACAAAAAAACCTAAAAAACAAAACACTGCTTTTCATTTTTGGTGTGAATTGTACTAAATAGAAATTCATTTTTTTTTTTTTGGACCTTTAAGTTACTCTCAAAAGTTTAGAAGCGAAGAAAAAGCATTCTGTAAATGAGTAAAACATTACATCCAAAGTTATGGAACAAATAACATACTCTAATGGTATGCCTGAGCGTTTCTTCCCAACTCATTCAGTGACATCATGTTGGTAACTTGAAATTGGACATGATAAGAGTACTGACAGGATTTGTTTCTCCCAGAGAACTGGTCGTTTACATTAACCAGCACACTACTACTTAGAGTGCCACTTTTAGTTGTCCTTTTTTCTCATATTCTCAATGGGAAGTTAGAACTGGCAGAAGGCAGCATTCAAACTGGTATGCTGATAAAATAGGGAAATGGCTGTTTTTTAAAAAAACTGCGTATAGGTACCTATGATTGAAAAATCAAGTGTTGGTTGTTCTTTGAGAAATAACAAATTAGCAATTATTCTCTTTATAAGGCTAATGGAAATCAACCAGTAAAATCTTCTAAAGAAAATCGGAAGAGAAGTCACCTAGAATCTGGGAAAACAGTAAGTCTTAGTGATAATATATAGGTTGAATAAAATGGCAAGTATCAGAATATCATTACTATAGATTAAATTTAAAACAATAAATATGCCCTGGCTCAGAACTCTGATATACATATCTTGTTTAAGTATATTTGGCTGTAAAAAATGAGATGATTTTAAAATATGAAGTACTATGTTGGTTCATTTTTTGCATGTAAATATATACTGTCTGATTCCATGAATGATTTGAAGTAGTTGGAGGAACTTATAAAATAAATAAAAATCAGTGTCCAGAAAAATATGAATAGAAAAAAAAGGAGAGCACTAGAATATTCAGGCCACTTTACTTATGTAGAGCTAAAATTGAGCCACAAATTTGACCTGAGCTTTCTAGAGATCAAAACTAAAGTAGAAACAAGATAAGCTACCAAATCGACATGTTCCCTAAAAACACAGTATCTCCTCCTAGTACCTTAAGAAAGAGAAAATTTTTCCTGACCTAAATTTCCTGTAACAGTTTTTTTATATTTGGAACTTTATTTTACCAAATCAGATAATTTGTCATTTTTAGGATAAATATTAATATTTTTTCAACTAGAATTTTTAGTATTGTTAGTAGGTTAAAATTAGACAACTGAAAATTTAAAACTATTTTTAAAAATCAAATATTAAAGGTGAAATCCCCAAAGTATTGTTGGTTAATACCATTTTCAATTTACATATCTTAATCAAATGGAATAACCTGGCATTTCATTAATATATTAGGTTAATTTTTCCCAATGTATTAAGCCTTGATTTTTTTTTTTGCAAAGTTACAATCCAGTCTGTATCATTTGTGAGTTTTCCTCCAGAAAAATCAAAAGTTCAGTATCTCAGGTGTGTCTAATATCTATTAGGCACTGCTAAGTACCAGGGATACAAAAACAAAACATTTACCTTACACGTTGCCAAGGTAGAATGTTTATTTATTTGCAGCTAATTTTTAAATCTTTTTTCCCCTCTCATCCCTCCAAAATATTTTACTATTTTGAGAAGATAATGTTAAACCTATCTTTGTAACTATTCCAGCAACCTTAACAAAGACCTTTTATTTTGCAAGTATATACTTTGAACAGCCATCAGAAGGCACAAAAATGTCAATAATAAAATTTACCCTACTTTTAAAGAACCCAGGTGTCCTAGTTTAGTAGGAAATAGTTATGCTAGGTATAATTTTTTTAAATAAATAAGTAAACCTCAGAGACATGAAAAAGATTTAAAATTAAAGACATTTAAGCTGGAAAGTATCTATCCTTAGTAGTTGTTTTCTTTTGACAGGTCCTTCATCACTTTGATTCTTCTAGTCAAGAGTCAGTGCCAAAAAGAAGAAAGTTTAGTGAACCAAAGGAACATATATAAAACTTACTTTCGTCTTCTGCATATTTGCAAAGTTCTCAATGTTTAAAGGACACTATAATACTATTTTAGGTGTGTTTGCCCTACCTCTGAAAACTTTTATGTAGTCTTAAGCACTTAATACACTAAAATGAATTCTTACCAATCATAATGTAAACCTAACCTTATCTAAGATAAATCCAAGAGAACTTTTGAGTAAAACCAAAGTACCAGTGTCATAATTGATTCTGTTCATTACCTACTCATTATTGCTCTATCTTCAATTTTGGTGGGCACTTCCTCTAAACATACTAACTTATAAGGCCCTCTGAAGCCATTTTTGAAACAAATAATGTTTATTTTGGTGTGAAATTTTGATAAGAATTCACTTTTTACTTATGTTAAAACTATACCATTTAACTATTTGTCATTGAGTTATTAAAGCAATGTTCTTCAGTGCTTTGATAGTGTATTGACATAATTATATATAATGTACAATTAAAAACTGGAGCTTTATCTTTTTTTGAAAAACATTTTTTACTACAAAATGATGACTGATTTTTTAAAGTCTGGCATTTTTGACAGCATAAATAAAATGTTCAGCATCTAGACTTTAATGGCTTCTAATTTTTATTTAATTAGCAGAAAATGTTTAGGCACTAATTTTTAAATCGTTTTAATATAAGTTACTTTGCAAGAGTTGAGCACACTTCCTAGAACTTTTAAGTGATAGTGTGAAAGATACTGTGCTTCTAGGGAGAAACTTGGGACCCGGTTCCAGCCTTGACCTTTTCCTTTACTTTTGAAAAGAAAGACATGGTCTGTTTGACTGTAGGCAATTTCAACAGCCATATTCTAAAATCATACATTATCCAAGGGTTTGCCAGTAACATGCACTAATAGAGAATGTTGGTATGTATAGGATGGTAGAAATGTACCTATCCTGTTTAATGTAAACCAAATAAACGTCCACAAACTGACCCAGATCAGGTTTTTCTGGAAAGGAAAGTTAGAGATAAGGTAATTGTCGAACACAACCAATTTAAAAATGTACATTTATTCCTAGCTTTACTGGATCCCAAAACATCTCACCTAATTGTCCCAGTATACACTGCTACGGTGACACACCTGCTACACTGAAGTTGACCAACAGAAACCTTCGTAGCGATTTCGGCAGCTGGTGCTTGCTAACTAAACTGTTTGATTGGCCGGCTTAATGTGGGTGGAGATCAGTCCTCTTTCCTCACTTCAACCAAGGTTCCTTCATTGGATTGACCAGCTGTCAAGTTGAACCCAAGCCCGCCCACTTTTGATGGGGTTTGTCAGGATTGAAACACGATAGCTGGGTGAGAGCCTCCCCTTATAGGCTCCGATTGGTTGGGCTCAACCTTGGCGGTCTCTGATTGGTCCAATGAAGAAACACCAAGGTAGGTTGCCTAGTGATTCCGAGGAAGGTGATGTGTTATTCCTTTTCTTCGTCGAAGGATCAGGAAGTTTTTGCTCTGCGTGGCTGAGAAGTTTTTCACTTACTAGGGAGGGGGCTGGGGGTTGGGGGTAGGGTGGGACAGGTGTGCCCCTCATAGAGCACAAAAAAATAGAGCGCAAGCTGCAGCCTGCGTCCGGCGGTAACCCAGGAGTAAAATCAGGTAAGCAACGGGATGAAATACATTTCCTAACGTCCAAAAAAGCCTCAAAATGTTTTGTTTGATGGGGAGGGGAAGGTTTTTATTTAATTTTTTTGACCATTTGTTTTTGGTTTTTAACTAGTAAATGTCCAGGGGGAAATAGTTGCTCAAAGAAAATTTCCCTTTATTTTTTTCCCCGAAGTTGTAGTTTCTTGGATTGTGTTACGAAATAAGCCCTACTCACAGTGCCAGATAGAGTTAGTGCCCGTCATCATTTATTTCACAGTTCTCTTCCAACTTCACTCTTCTTCCCGGCTCCCACCAAGAATTATATTTGAAATATAGCCTTGCACAAAGAATCTTTCATTTCATTTGTATTTCTATTTTAAATGGTCATATGCATCCTGAGTATTCATTTTAATCGGTATATATTTACTGAGCAGTTACAACCTTAAAAACATTGTGCTAATTGCTATGGAGAATATAAAAACCCAAGAAGACAATCTCCCTGCCCTCAAGAAGTGTACAGTTGAGAGACAGCCGTACCAAAAGAAAGACTGTAATAAATGCCTTAAAGGAAGTAAGTATAAATAAGGTTCTGTGAAAGTACAGCTGAGGGAGAGATCAATTCTGGGACGTAGGTTCACTGAAGACTTTATAATGGGTCCTCAATAGGCCTTTGAAGAATAGGTAGAATTTAGAGAGGAAGGGAAAAGAGAATTCCAGTATGTACGCAGGAGCAGAGGTGCAAGGCATGGACATGCTTGAGAACTGGTTTGTGAACAGTACAAAATTGGGAGTAATGGGAAGGTAGAACAGTTACAAGGTGCCAGTTACAGAGGCTCTTGAATGCATTCTTTTGATCCTGAAAATAATTATTTAAATTACTAATTATTTTTTAAATATTGAGTAATTGTTAATTTGAATATTTTCATTATATATCACCTTAAAAACTGGCATTTAGATTTATCTAAAATAAAGTATGCTAACTTTAACTTTATCACAGATAATTAGTGCAGGTTTTCCTGACTACATTTTTAAAACAACTAGTTGATGGTGTAAAAGTGCATGTGCTTTGATTTTTTTGTAATTGAGAAAGAATTTGGTAATCTTTAACGTTATCTTGCCAGTACTTTTTGTTGGCAGTTCTTTGTGTATTTGCAAGATGTCTAGCTAGGGATAGAGATGAAAGTTTTCTAGCTATATAGAACTTGACCACACATGATCTTCTGAGCATTATTTTCTAGACTGGTGATTTCCAAAGTGGGTTCATGAAATGAGTCATTAGAGCATAAGAAGAAAGTATTAGAACGTGTATTTCTGCTTAGTTTTTATTTTTTTACTTTCTATTTTTTAGGATGTTTTTTAATGTACCATTAATGTTTATAGAAATTATATATTCAGCATTATATGCATTTTGGGGCTGGATACTTAGAATTTTTTGCTGTCCTATATTATTTAACTTGGGGAGGATCAGTTCTTGTGAAATGAATCACAATGATGGACATTCACTCCTGGGTTATATGTTATGCACGAGAAATCAGCAGGTTTAAAAGATAATCATTTGTACTGGTTTTATAATTACCAATTTGATTTCTTTTTTTGTTTGTTTCCTCCCTGTACATTTTTTATTAAGGTATCATTGATATACACTCTTATGAAGGTTTCACAAGAAAAACAATGGTTATTACATTCACCCTTATTATTGAGTCCCCCCCATACCCCATTGCAGTCACTATCCATCAGTGTAGTAAGATGCCACAGAGTCCGTATTTGTCTTCTCTGAACTACACTGTCTTCCCCGTGACCCCACACACCATGTGCACCAATCATGATACCCCACAATCCCCTTCCCCACCCCTGCGCTTTGGTAACCACTACCAATTTGACTTCTGATCAGTGCTTTCTGTGGAATTCAAACTATTGTCCTTTGGAAAAGATATTGTGTTACCCACCTAATTTTTCTGGTAGTTACTCCTCCCATTCTTTAACTATTTAAGTTTGTAAATATTATCTGCATACATTTTTAATATGCATGTATGAATATCTATATGTGTTTATTTATATAAACACACATATTCCTATTTTTTCATCACCCCTGCTAGAAACAGGTAAGAATGACCACTTTAACTCACCGGGCCCGTCGCACTGAAGTAGGCAAGAACTCTGAAAAGAAGGTGGAAAGTGAGAAAGACACTAATCAAGACAGGCATCCAGACAATGAAGACTCTGGAGATTCTAAAGATATCCGCCTCACGCTTATGGAAGAAGTATTGCTCCTGGGACTAAAAGATAAAGAGGTAATAATACAGCTGGTTTGCAAAGACTCTTAAATTCTGTATTTTTTTTTGCTATTATTAATCTACAATTACATGAGCAACATTATGGTTACTACACTCCCCCTATTATCAAGTCCCCACCACATACCCCATTGCAGTCACTGTCCATCAGCGTAGTAAGATGTAACAGAATCACTACTTGTCTTCTCTGTGCTATATTGCCTTCCACATAGCCCGCCACCCCACCCCCACTCCCACCCCCGCTACATTATATGTGCTAATTGTAATAGCCCTTTCTCCCCCTTACCCCCACCCTTCCTACCCATCTTCCCTAGTCCTTTCCCTTTAGTAACTGTTAGTTCATTCTTGGGTACTGTGTGTCTGCTGCTGTTTTGTTCCTTCAGTTTTTTCTTTGTTCTTATACTCCACAGATGAGTGAAATCATTTGATACTTGTCTTTCTCCACCTAGCTTATTTCACTGAGCATAATATCTCTAGCTCCATCCATGTTGTTGCAAATGGTAGGATTTGTTCTCTTCTTATGGCTGAATAATATTCCATTGTGTATATATACATCTTCTTTATCCATTCATCTGCTGATGGACACTTAGTTTGCTTCCATGTCTTGGCTAATAGTGCTGCAATAAACATAGGGGTGCATATGTCTTTTTCAAACTGGGCTGCTGCATTCTTAGGGTAAATTCCTAGGAGTGAAATTCTGGGGTCAAATGGTATTTGTATTTTGAGTTTTTTGAAGAACCTCCATACTGCTTTCCACAATGGTTGAACTAATTTACATTCCCACCAGCAGTGTAGGACGGTTCCCTTTTCTCCACATCCTCGCCAACATTTGTTGTTGTTTGTGTTTTGGATGTTGGCCATCCTCACTGGTGTGAGGTGATATCTCATTGTGGTTTTAATTTGCATTTCTCTGATGACTAGTGGTGTGGAGCATCTTTTCATGTGCCTGTTGGCCATCTGAATTTCTTCTTTGGAGACGTGTCTGTTCAGCTGCTCTGCCCATTTTTTAATTGGTTTATTTGCTTTTTGATTGTTGAGGTGCGTGAGCTCTTTATATAATTTGGATGTCAACCCCTTATTGGATATGTCATTTATGAATATATTTTCCCATACTGTAGGATGTCTTTTTGTTCTACTGATAGTATCCTTTGCTGTACAGAAACTTTTTAGTTTGATATAGTCTCATTTGTTCGTTTTTGCTTTTGTTTCCCTTGCCTGGGGAGATATGTTCATGAAGAAGTTGCTTATGTTTATGTCCAAGAGATTTTTGCCTATGTTTTTTTCTAAGAGTTTTATGGTTTCATGACTTACATTCAGGTCTTTGATCTATTTTGAGTTTACTTTTGTGTATGGGGTTAGACAGTAATCCAGTTTCATTCTTTTACATGTAGCTGTCCAGTTTTGCCAACACCAGCTGTTGAAGAGACTGTCATTTCCCCATTGTATATCCATGGCTACTTTATTGTATATTAATTGACCATATGTGCTTGGGTTTATATCTGGGTTCTCTATTCTGTTCCACTGGTCTGTGGGTCTCTTCTTGTGCCAGTACCAAATTGTCTTGATTACTGTAGCTTTGTAGTAGAGCTTCAAGTCAGGGAGCGTAATTCCCCCTGCTTTATTCTTCCTTCTCAGGATTGCTTTGGCTATTCGGGGTCTTTTGTAGTTCCGTATGAATTTTAGAACTATTTGCTCTAGTTCATTGAAGAATGCTGTAGGTATTTTAACAGGGATTGCATTGAATCTGTAGATTGCTTTAGGCAGGATGGCCATTTTGACAATATTAATTCTTCCTAGCCAAGAGCACGGGATGAATTTCCATTTATTAGTGTCTTCTTTAATTTCTCTTAAGAGTGTCTTGTAGTTTTCAGGGTATAGGTCTTTCACTTCCTTGGTTAGGTTTATTCCTAGGTATTTTATTCATTTGGATGCAATTGTGAATGGAATTGTTTTCCTGATTTCTCTTGCTGCTAGTTCATTGTTAGTGTATAGGAATGCAACAGATTTCTGTGTATTAATTTTGTATCCTGCAACTTTGCTGAATTCAGATATTAGATCTAATAGTTTTGGATAATCCAATAGAATATTTTCAATAATGTTAAGTTGGCCTTATTATTGTGCTCTAGCCATCTAGGGGATGGGGGAGTTTGGGAGGGTGGCTGATACTTAGTAGGTAAAATCCAAAAGTTTAATTGACTTGAGTGTAATTAAATTTCCAAACTACTCTAAAATTTTAGAGGATATACCAAAGTGTGAAGTTTTTGTACTTGTAGTTTGCCAAGTGAGATTAATGGTAATATAATCTCTTATTAAGAAAGAGGGCCCAATCTTATTACACTGATGGCCAATGTCTTCAATGGGGTGTGGGGGGGTCTTGATAATAAGGGTAAATGTAATAACCACATTGTTTTTCTTGTGAAACCTTCATAAGAGTGTATATCAATGACATCTTAATAAAAAAATACATAAATAAAAATAAATAATTTAAAAACTGTAAAAAAAAAAAAAAGAAGGCCCACACATATGTCTTCTTGAGCTTTGGGGAGAAAAAGTCTCTTAAATAAAAAGACAAGGAACAGGTATGATTAGCTGTCTTATTAAAAGAAATAGTAGAGCCATATTATTTACAATAGCTACGTTATGGAAGCAACCTAAGTGTCCATCAATAGATGAATGGATAAAGAAGATGTGGTACATATACACAGTGGAATATTTTTTGTTTGTTTCCTATTTCCTTTAGTTTCTGCACTGTCCAATGAATAAAACATTTTTCTAGATGGTTTATTTTCTGGCTGAATTATTTTTTGATGCCCTTTATCCATGGTTCTTAGTGCTGGGTACATATCAGTTCCACTTGGAAACTTTTGTTACTTATTTGTTTAAAAAGACTCCTGCTTATCACCCCTGATGATTCAGATTTCATATTTTGAGGATAGCAAGATGATTTTTTAAGTAGCCTCATGGTTGATCTTTATTTAGAACCAGGTTTAAATATGACTTTTTTATATTAGGCAGGGAGGGATATGGGTTACTGGTACAGGTTCTGGAATCAGGATCAGAGGGAAGAAGTTCCAAATACACAACTTGTTGAGTCTGGATTTACAGGAAGTTATTTAACCTGAAAGTGTGTGTGAAAGTCCTTACTGTGATACCAGGTACTTAGTAAGCATACAATAAATGTTAGCTACATTATATGATTATCATTATTTTTATTAGAGATGTTTCAGTTTTTCATAATACATTACTCTTTAATCTGTACACAATGGAATATTATTCAGTCATTAAAAAGAAAGAAATTCTGCTGTTTACAACAACATGGATGGACCTGGGGGGTATTATGCTCAGTGAAATAAGCCAGGCAGAGAAAGACAAACACCATGTAATTTCACTTATTTGTGGAATACAAAAACAAAACAAAACAATACAACGAACAAAATAACAGTAGACTCATAAACACTGAGAAGTTACTGGTGGTTATCATGGGGAGTGGTTCAGGTGGGTGAGGGGGGCACAAAATTCTCAATCCCACAAAATTCTCAAATCATCGTATAAATTGATCATGGGGATGGTAGAGAATGTAGCCAATGATTCTGTAACATCTTCCTATGTTGAAAGACAGTAACTGCACTAATGGGGTTGAGGATTTAATAATATGGGAACTGATGAACTGTGTTGTGTGCTTGAAACCAATATAAGGCTGTATATCAATGATACTTCAATTTAAAAAAAGGAAAGAAAAAGTAGTTTTTTTAATGATACAGTAGAAATAACTTCTCTGTTCTGTGGATCTGTAGAAGTTAAATATCAACAGTTGATTAGGTTATTTTATTTCAGAAAATGTTTTTAAGTCAATTGCAGCTTTCCCTTTCAAAATTTTCCCTTATCAACAGAACATTTGTTTTATAGTAGAATTAGTCTTGAGAGAGGAAGTATTGCAATATAACCAAATATTCTTGGGCTTTTCTACCAGTAGTATACATTATCCTTCATTTGTAATTTAATTTGTTGTTTTGTTTTCCAATCACCTTTTTCCCTCATGAAGAGGTTATGAAGATATATACATGTAATTTTAAACAATTTACTTCCTTTCCAAGAAAATCTTTAATAAATACAAATAATAATAATAGAGACATATTGGTCTCAATTTTGAAAATTTATCAAGTTAAAGTGCTACTTTATATTTTAAAAACTACAAAATTTGGCTTTAGTAATTGTCCTTAGCTAGAAATAAATGAATTGGCTACATACATCTAGCAACATCTTTTCTACATAGATTGCTCACCCTGGGAATACCCATATTTCTTAGACTCTACATTATATTTTCTTTACCACTTTTCCCTTCTCTGATTTTTGTCATGTCAAAGTATTAATTTAAAGAAAACTTACAAGACTTGTCCTATAACCTGTATAGTGTTAAAACTAATATTAGAGACATGCCCATATGCACTTGGCTGAGACACAGACGCAGATACATCAGAAAATCTTAGCCAGAAGAATACTTTCCTGTTTGCCAAGAAAGTTGATGAGGCTCTAGTTTTATGAAAGTCAAAAAAATAAAAACACAAAACTGACTTTCCAAGCAAATGTCAGAGTAGGTCTAAAAATTAAATGGCATAAATACTGTTCTGAGGTGTTTCCATAGTGTCTAGGAAACATTGACTGTAGAAGAACTTACTAGAACTAAATAGCTATTTGGTTTGTTTTAGTTTTGAATAGGATTGATTAACTTCCTGTTAACCCTAGGCACTAGATTTTTTTGCAAGTTTATAATAGTTAATATAAACTTAAGGAAATAGAATAAAAAAATAAAGGAGCTCATTTAGAGCTATTATCATATAGTGGATACTCAACATATTGGTGAGATACTGTGTGAAGTTGGGTGGATAATAATTAACCACCTTTGAATTGTTCTGATTTTATTTTTGAAGGTGATAAATTTTTAACTTTCAGTTGGCTCAGGAAGAATAAGAAGTGATAAATCCTTAGATGTAAACAAGTAGGAGAGGTCAAAGCTTCTGATTAATTATTGTTCCAAAATACCAGTTACATACCTATCTCTAAAAATGTTACACTGATTTCCATCACTACTTATTTTCTTCTTATTGCCTATACTACTCATAGATTTATTTAATCATTATTTAGTGTTATTGGGAACACCCATTATGTGCTTAGCACTCTGCAAATACCAACGTATATGTAAAACAGTACAATATGTGGTTCCTGTTCTCAAGAAACTTCCATTATAGCTGAGGAGACAAGATATACATACTGTTTAAAAGTTAAATGACCTAAAGTTCCATCAGCAGAATGGATGAAAATAAATCATTCACTTATTTAAATGAATATAAATATATTTTCTATACAAAATGAGAATAAACATTATAACAAAATATGTATGATTCTCATATAATGTTCAGTAAAGAAAGCCAGACACAAAAGAACATGTATGATTCCATGTACATAAAAATTTAAAAACTATAGTTTTTAGGTTGCATATTTAGGTGGCAAAACTATAAAGAAAATCAAGAAAGGGATTACCATAGTTGTTAGGGTAGGGGTTGCCTTTCTGTGAGGAGCAGGGAAGGTGGGGGGGTGCTAGTGGTTAGAAAAGAGCATGATGGGTCTTTCTAACAATTCTCTTTCTGTACTTGGGGGAAGTATCATGGATATTTAAGGATAATTCATTGAGCTTTTCAATTCTGTGCACTCTTCTGTGTGCGCATTATATTTCACAATTAAAATGATTTTTAAAGAAATTAAAAAAAAAGTTTTTCCATGTTAGAACAACAAGAACTGAGGAAGTTGAAGGGAGGAAAGATCATCATGGGTTAGAATAATCTGGAGAATAAAAGGCTGTAAAACAAGGTGGGTCTTAAAACAAGCTAGTCTTTAACATAAATGGAGAGAAGAGAATACATTCTGGATGAGGAAACCAGAGTGAGCAGTGGTATCATGAGCTTGATGAATTTGGAAGATAATTAAGTAACCAGTACAACTGAAGTAGGTGGTGGTCTTGGAAAACAATGAGATTCAGAATTGGTCAGTTAGATTCAGACCATAGTATGGAGGGTTTTGAGTACCAGAGAGAGACTTTTAGACTCTTTTGAGAGGATCAGCCTAATGAAAACAGCAAAGCCCATTTCATTTTTGTTTCCAAATTAAGGAATTTAATGATATTTTTGCCCTATGTTCTTTATGAATATGTTTTGATATATATATATAAAATTTCTTGTTTTACATGATTTGAGGTTTGTCTCATGTCAAAAAAAATTGTAAATGTTAAACTTTGCATCCCCAAGTATTAAAGTTAACTTTTGCTGAAGATTTCCATAAGATTCTCTGTTTGGAACCCATTACTATAAGTAATTTTTTTAATTGTATCTGTTTCAGAAAACTTATATAAGTAGAAATTAATATAAAGAGGCAAAAGTTTCAGGAATTATAGGCCTAGAAAAACATAACAGTAGGTCCTATAGTCAAATCACTTTTCAAATATTACTGTCATCCTTTTCTTAAGATTCTTTTGAGGAATAGCTGCCACAGATTGGCTTTAAAATATTAAGCTTCATTATCTTGTAAAAATAATCAAGGAACCTAAATATATGTTGGAGCATCTAACCTTCCAAGTACTTTTAAAATTAGGTGTTATCCAGAAAAGACCCTGAATAGCCAAAACAATCCTGAGAAGGAGGAATCAAACAGGGGGAATTACGCTCCTTGACTTCAAGCTCTACTACAAAGCCACAGTAATCAAGACAATTTGGTACTGGCACAAAAACAGACCCACAGACAAGTAGAACAGAATAGAAAATCCAAACATTAACCCAAAAATTTACACTCAATTAATATTTGATAAAGGAGCTTTGGATATACAATGGGGAGATGACAGGCTCTTCAGCAGCTGGTGTTGGAAAAACTGGACAGCTACATGTAAGAGAACGAAACTGGACTACTGTCTAGCCCCATACACAAAGGTAAACTCAAGGTGGATCAAAGACCTGAATGTAAGTCATGAAACCATAAAACTCTTAGAAAAAAACATATGCAAAAATCTCTTGGACATAAACATGAGTGACTTCTTCATGAACATATCTCCCCGGGCAAGGGAAACAAAAGCAAAAATGAACAAGTGGGACTATATGTTGAAAAACTTCTGTACAGCAAAGGACACCATTGGTAAAACAAAAAGACATCCTACAGTATGGGAAAATATATTCATAAATGATGCATCGGATAAGGGGTTGACATCCAAAATATATAAAGAACTCACGCATCTTAACAAACAAAAAGCAAATAATCCAATTAAGAAATGGGCAGAGGACATGAATAGATACTTCTCTAAAGAAGAAATTCAGATGGCCAACAGGCACATGAAAAGATGCTCCACATTGCTGGTCATCAGAGAAATGCAGATTAAAACCACAATGAGATATCACCTTACACCAGTGAGAATAGCCAACATCCAAAATACAAACAACAACAAATGTTGGCGAGGATGTGGAGAAAAGGGAACCCTCGTACACTGCTGGTGGGAATGCAAATTAGTTCAACCATTGTGGAAAGCAGTAAGGAGGTTCCTCAAAAAACTCAAAATAGAAATACCATTTGACCCAGGAATCCCACTCCTAGGAATTTACCCTAAGAATGCAGCAGCCCAGTTTCAAAAAGACAGATGCACCCCTATGTTTATTGCAGCACTATTTACAATAGCCAAGAAATGGAAGCAACCTAAGTGTCCATCAGTAGATGAATGGATTAAGAAGATGTGGTACATATACACAATGGAATATTATTCAGCCATAAGAAGAAAACAAATCCATCTGCAACAACATGGATGGAGCTAGAGGGCATTATGCTCAGTGAAATAAGTCAAGCAGAAAAAGACAAGTATCAAATGATTTCACTCATATGTGGAGTATAAGAACAAAGAAAAAAACTGAAGGAACAAAACAGCAGCAGACTCACAGAACCCAAGAATGGACTAACAGTTACCAAACGGAAAGGGACTGGGGAGGATGGGTGGGAAGGGAAGGATAAGCGGGGAAAGGGTCATTACGATTACCAGACATAATTTGGGGAGGCACGGCGAGGGCTGTACAACTTAAAGAAGACAAGTAGTGATTCTATATCATCTCACTATGCTGATTGACAGTGACTGTAATGGGGTAAGTGGGGGGGCCTTGATGAAGTGGGGAGTTTAGTCACCATATTGTTGCACATGTAACTGTAGATTAATGATACCACAGTAAAAAAATAAATAAATAAAGTAAAATCTCTAGGTGCCAGAAAAAGAGAGAGAGAAATTTTCTAGGTGGAGTGGCAAGCTTCAGCTGATGCCTTGATGGTCCAGGAAGGTACTGACCCAAATATAGCCCTAATGTCTAGAGGCTGCAGTTATAATACCCACAAAACAAAAGATGAAGCTTTGGGGCCCTGTACTGGAGAATCCAGAAGCATTAACTGGAGACCCTGGACAGAGTTGCTTCAATTTAAGCCCAGCTCATAGGCCCAGAGAATCCAGGGACATGGGTCTCAGCCCATGTTGCAGGGAAGAAAACAAAACTACCCCTGAGAAACAAAACCTCAAATCAGCACCAAACACAAGTGTGTTCTTCCAGCTTACACTACTTACATGGTATACTCGTCAGGACTCTCCAAAGAAATAGAAAAAACAGGATGTTTTACTTATGTACATATATGTGCAGATAAATTTCTACATATATATATACAGAGAGAGAAAAATTTATGTTAAGGAATCAGCCATGCAACTGTTGGGGCTGGCAAGTCTGAAATCTATAAGCTTCCTACCCAAATGAGAACAACACTTTTGGAGAAGCAGCAGGTACCTTGTGAACATGAAGAGGACGAAGTCATATACTGAGAATGGGAGAAATGGATGGAAGAAAGAACCTGGCTGCTTGATGAGCCTCAGAGAGGTACACCAGCTCTGGATTACTTGACTCTGACCTTCTTGTTACAAAATAAACCCCTAGAGGAAATGACAGCCTCTTCAACAGCTGGTGTTGGCAAAACTGGACAGCTACATGCAAGAGAATGAAACTGGATTATTGTTCAACCCCATACACAAAAGTAAACTCGAAATGGATCAAAGACCTGAATGTAAGTCATGAAACCATAAAACTCTTAGAAGACAACACAGGCAAAAATCTCCTGAATATAAGCATGAGCAACTTCTTCCTGAACGCATCTCCTAGAGCAAGGGAAACAAAAGCAAAAATGAACTCATGGGACTACATCAAACTAAAAAGTTTCTGTATGGCAAAGGGCACCATCAACAGAACAAAAAGGCATCCTCCAGTATGGGAGAATATATTTGTAAATGACATATCCAACAAGGGGTTAACATCCAAAATATATAAAGAACTTACACGCCTCAGCATCCAAAAAGCAAATAACCCGATTAAAAAATGGGCAGAGGATATGAAGAGACAGTTCTCCAAAGAAGAAATTCAGATGGCCAACAGACACATGAAAAGATGCTCCACATCACTAATCATCAGAGAAATGCAAATTAAAACCACACTGAGATATCACCTCACCCCAGTAAGGATGGCCAGCATCGAAAAGACTAAGAACAACAAATGCTGGCGAGGATGCAGAGAAAGGGGACCCCTCCTACACTGCTGGTGGGAATGTAAGCTAGTTCAACCATTGTGGAAAGCAATATGGAGGTTCCTCAAAAAACTAAAAATAGAAATGCCATTTGACCTGGGAATCCCACTCCTTAGGATTTACCCAAAGAATGCAACTTCTCAGATTCAAAAAGACATATGCACCCCTATGTTTATCACAGCACTTTTTACAATAGCCAAGATATGGAAGCAACCTAAGTGTCCATCAGTAGATGAATGGATAAAGAAGAAGTGGTACCTATACAAAATGGAATACTATTCAGCCATAAGAAAGAAACAAATCCTACCATTTGCAACAACATGGATGGAGCTGGAGGATATTATGCTCAGTGAAATAAGCCAGGCAGAGAAAGACAAGTGCCAAATGATTTCCCTCATTTGTGGAGTATAATAACGAAGCAAAACTGAAGGAACAAAACAGCAGCAGACTCAGAGACTCCAAGAAGGAAGTAGTGGTTACCAAAGGGGAGGGTGGGAGAAGGGGATTGAGGGGTCTTATGTTTAGTACACGTGGTATGGGGGATCACGCGGAAATCAGTGTAGCACAGAGAAGGCAAATAGTGAATCTGTGACCTCTTACTACACTGAAGGACAGTGACTGCATTGGGGTGTGGGTGGGGACTTGATAATATGTGTAAATGTAGTAACCACATTGTTTTTTCATGTGAAACCTTCATAAGAGTGTATATCAATAATACCTTAATAAATAAATAAACCCCTAAAAAAAAAAGATTATCTTCTGCAGTAGTAGTTGACACAAGTTGTTTTTTCAAGTCTTAGCCATGACTTTCTTATTCTAATGTATAATACCCTAGCAAAACTTACTCTTAAAGATTTTAGGATCCCATAAAAATATTTAGCTGACATCCGTTATGTTCAGAATAAGGGAAAGTACCACTATAAGCAATTCTGAATGATGTAATTTTATTAGTTTTATTTTTCATCCCATTACCTCAAGTTTTAAGGAGGAAATATGAAAGTTCTATACATTTTTTTTCTCCTCTCTTTCTTCCCTCAGATAAGATGTATCGGTCATATAAGTCCAATAGCCCGATTTGCAAAATGAAAAATATTTTAAAAGGCAGTAAATATTTAATTTATTAGAAGCATATCTTCAGAGAATCTGGTGTATAAATTAATAGGCATATTTTTCTCCTTGGTTCACTCTGACATCCATAGATTAGCTCCCATGTCACGTATCTTCCATATGGAAGAAGGAGACTAAATACTAAAAAGGGGTAGCATTTTACAAGTAAGTAATATTCTTTTTCCTTGAATTGTAAAGCTTAAGACCAAATGAATAGACAGATCTCTTCTAGATTTTTCTATAGGAGTATGATTGTATGATGTTTGCAAGGGATGCCATAGCAAAATGCCATAGGCTGGGTGGCTTAAACAACAGAAATTTATTTTCCCGTAGTTCTGGAGGCTGGAAGTCCAAGACTTGGTTTCTTCTGAGGCTTCTCTCCTTGGTTTTCAGATGGCCATCTTCTCACTCTGTCCTTATATGCTTTTTCCTCTGTGTG
The DNA here is from genome assembly GCA_029783875.1 of Phataginus tricuspis. Taxonomy (NCBI): domain Eukaryota; kingdom Metazoa; phylum Chordata; class Mammalia; order Pholidota; family Manidae; genus Phataginus; species Phataginus tricuspis. Next base: position 3,444,891 of record JAQQAC010012408.1, on the reverse strand, counting down.
CATGCATCCTTGGTATGTCTGTTTATGTCCAGATTTCTTAAAGACACCAGTCCCACTGGATTAGAGCTCACCTTAATTTAACTCAGTCACTTCTTTAAACCCACTATCTTCAAATACACTCATATTCTGAGGTTCTGGGGTTAGGGCTCAACATAACGAATTTGGGTGGGGAGATAAAATTCAGCCCATAACAATGACTTAGAAAAGTTTTAGGAGAAATATAAAGGTTTTGGAGATAATTGTGCAATAATTTACTTATGTCCACTTGGAGTGCAGTTCAACTTCAGGAAGTGTCATTAAAATTGTGTAATGATACGATTTTCCTTCAGTTCAAGTCAGCGAACATTTATTGAGCACCTGCTCTGTGCAAGGCAATGAGAAACATAAGGAAAATTATGTAATTTTAGAGGTTTCTTCACTTCCCCTCTTTGCCCTCATCTATTAGCAATTGCCAGAAGTTTTAAGGTGGGAATGGCAAACAGAAAAATGTACTGAATCAAGGGTTTTGGTGTTTTCAGTGTGTTCATTTGTAGATTGTGCTCACCCCTTTTTTTTCGTATTACTGATTTTTTTTAATTTGTCTAAGATATAAAAAGTTTTATTACTTTTTATTATTTTTAAAGTAAAATATATACTAAGAAATTCAGAAAAAGATCTACATGAAAAAACTTACTGGAGTGACAATCTCTATCTTGATAAAGGTGTGAGATAAATGGGTTTATGCATTTGTCAAAACTAATGGAACTTAATAATCTGTGCATTTCACTCTATATAAATTATACCTCAATTTTTAAAAAAATGTTTAAAGAAGAAAATTAAAATCACCCATAATCTCACCACCAAAAAATAACTACCATAAAAATTCTGATACATATTCTTGTAGACTTTTCTCTATGTAATGTTCATCATGGTGACTATAGTTAATGCTATATTGTATATTTGAAAGTTGCTGAGAGAGTAGATCTTAACATTTCTCATCACAAGAAAAAATATTTGTAACTATTTGCAGTGATGGATGTTAACTAGACTTACTGCGATTTCACAATATATACAAATATTGAATCATGTAGTACACCTAAAACTAAAGTTGCATGTCAATTAAATCTGAATTTTAAACAAGTAATAGCCATATGTATACTGTTTAACAAAAGGCCCCACTGAGGTTAAAAAAGAGCTTATGGAAAACAAGGCTATGTGTGGACCTTGTTTGGCTCCTAATTCAAACAAACCAACTGTAAAAAAAAATGTGTATTAGACAACTGATGAACTTTGAAGGCATACTGAATATTTGATAATACTAAAGAATTCTTGTTAATTTTTTAGGTGTGATACTAGTCTTGCAGGTTTTTAAAAACCTTCATCTCTTGGGAAGAGCATTGTAGTATTTTATTTCATGGGTGATATGTTATTATGGGTGGGATTTGCACTGAAATTATCTGGGGATGGTGAGAGATGTAGAGGAAAAAAGATTGGTAGGTGTTGAAGCTAGATGATAGATACATAGAGGTTCATAATCTCTCTACTTTGTATTTGAAAATCTTAAACCAAAAATGTTTTTAAAAAAAGAGTTGTTGAGGTCATGTTTTCTAAACCACACGATTCCATTTTAGACATATCCTATTGACTGTTATGAAAGATGATGAAATTACCACTCTTGCACTTTCTTCTACCTTTCTTCCCCAATATTTTGTGGAAATTTATAACATAAACATTCTGCAATTATTCACATGAAAGAAAGCCCCAAAATAGAGGCTGGGAAGAAAGATATGGGAAAATTGGTGGGTAGAAGACATGTGTATTGTATGTATAAAGAAAAATCTGACTTTACATACACCCAGATGATAATAGGATGATGGAATTTATAAGTAATTTTTATTTTTTATTCTTTTTTTCTTTCCAAATTTTTCTAAAATTTATGTATACTACTTTTTCATCATCGAGAAAAAAAGTTTTTGAAAATAAAAGATGTATCTGCATCTACCTAGTTTTGCTTTTCTGAGGTTTGAACATACTATAACTGCCTTTAAGTGTACGTGAATATATTTTAAATCTTTTGAGAGTTGTGGGCGAATAGATTTAGAGCCCTAGTCCTGTTTTCAAATTTGACTCCCTCTTCTCAACAACCTCTTTTTTTCTGTTCTCTTTGGATAGTGGATAGCATTGAAGATTCCTGTTTCTTATAAGTCAGCTTGTGGGAAAAGAAAGGCATGTAAGTTACTGTTTTTGTGCTACAATCATTTTTTTTAATTTAGAGTAAAAAACTAAGAATATGTTTACTGGCCAAATGAGATTTAAAGCTTACATAGGAATATTCAAAGCTTAACATTCACTTACCTTTCTACTGGATTTCTTTTTTTTTTTTTTTTACAATTTATTTTGGTATCATTAACCTACAATTACATGTGCAATATTATGGTGATTAAACAACCCCCTTCATCAGGTCCACCCCACCAGCCCCATTACAGTCACTGTCCATCAGCATAGTGAGATGAGAATCACTACTTGTCTTCTCTGAGTTGTACAGCCCTCCCATGCCCCCCCAACCTTACGTCTGCTAATCGTAATGCCCCTTTTACCCTCTTATCCCTCCCTTCCCACCCTTCTTCCCCAGTCCCTTTCCCTTTGGTAACTATTACTCCATTCTTGGGTTCTGTGAGTCTGCTGCTGTTTTGTCATTCAGTTTTTTTTCTTTGTTCTTATACTCCACATATGAGTGAAATCATTTGATACTTGTCCTTTTCAGCTTGGCTTATTTCACTGAGCATAATACGCTCTAGCTCCATCCATGTTGTTGCAAATGGTAGGATTTGTTTTCTTCTTATGGCTGAATAATATTCCATTGTGTATATGTACCACATCTTCTTTATCCATTCATCTACTGATGGACACTTAGGTTGCTTCCATTTATTGGCTATTGTAAATAGTGCTGCGATAAACATAGGGGTGCATATGTCTTTTTCAAACTGGGCTGCTGCATTATTAGGGTAAATTCCTAGCAGTGGAATTCCTGGGTCAAATGGTATTTCTATTTTTACTTTTTTGAGGAACCTCCATACTGCTTTCCACAAAGGGTGAACTAATTAACATTCACACCAGCAGTGTGGGAGAGTTGCCGTTCTCCACATCCTCGCCAACATTTGTTGTTGTTTGTCTTCTGGATAATGGCAATCCTGACTGGGTCAGGTGATATCTCATTGTGGTTTTTATTTGCATTTCTCTGATGATTAGCAATGTGGAGCATCATTTCATGTGCCTTTTGGCCATCTGAATGTATTCTTTGGAGAAGTGTCTGTTCAGATCCTCTGCACATTTTTTAATTATATTATTTGCTTTTTGTTTGTTGAGGGGCATGAGCTCTGTATATATTTTGGATGTCAACCCCTTATCAGATATGTCATTTATGAATATATTCTCCCATACTGTAGGATGCCTTTTTGTTCTATTGATGGTGTCCTTTGCTGTACAGAAGCTTTTCAGCTTGATATAGTCCCACTTGTTCATTTTTACTTTTGTCTCACTTGCCCGGGGAGATGTGTTCATGAAGAAGTTGCTCATGTTTATGTCCAAGAGATTTTTGCCTATGTTTTTTTCTAAGAGTTGAATGGTTTCACGACTTACATTCAGGTCCTTGATCCATTTAGAATTTACTTTTGTGTATGGGGTTAGACAATGATCTAGTTTCATTCTCTTACATGTAGCTGTCCAGTTTTGCCAACACCAGGCTGTCATTTCCCCCATTGTATATCCATGGCTACTTTATCATATATTAATTGACCATATATGTTTGGGTTAATATCTGGACTCTCTATTCTGTTCCACTGTTCTGTGGGTCTGTTCTTGTGCCAGTACCAAATTGTCTTGATTACTGTCACTTTGTAGTAGAGCTTGAGGTTGGGAATTGAGATCCCTGTGCTTTATTCTTCCTTCTCAGGAGTGCTTTGGCTATTTGGGGTCTTTTGTGGTTCCATATGAATTTTAGAACTATTTCTTCCAGTTCATTGAAGAATGCTGTTGGCATTTTGATAGGGATTGCATTGAATCTTTAGATTGCTTTAGGCAGGATGGCCATTTTAACAATATTTATTCTTCCTAGCCAAGAGCATGGGATGAATTTCCATTTATTAGTGTCCTCTTTAATTTCTCTTAAGAGTGTCTTGTAGTTTTCAGGGTATAGGTCTTTCACTTCCTTGGTTAGGTTTATTCCTAGGTATTTTACTCTTTTTGATGTACTTGTGAATGGAATTGTTTTCCTGATGTCCCTTTCTGCTAGTTCATCATTACTGTATAGAAATGCAACCGATTTCTGTGTATTAATTTTGTATCCTGCAACTTTGCTGAATTCAGATATTAGTTCTAGTAGTTTTGGAGTGGAGTCTTTAGAGTTTTTTACATACAGTATCATGTCATCTGTAAATAGTGACACTTTAACTTCTTCTTTACCAATCTGGATGCCTTGTATTTCTTTCTTTTGTCTTATTGTCGTGACTAGGACCTTCAGTACTATGTTGAGTAACAGTGGGGAGAGAGGGCATCCCTGTCTTGTTCCCAATCTTAGGTGAAAAGCTTTCAGCTTCTTGCTGCTAAGTATTATGTTGGCTGTGGGTTTTTCATATATATCCTTTATTATGTTGAGGTACTTGCCCTTAGTACCCATTTTGTTGAGAGTTTTTATCATGAATGGATGTTGAATTTTGTCATATGCTTTTTCCGCATCCATGGAGATGATCATGTGGTCTCTGTCTTTCTTTTTTGTTGATGTAGTGGATGATGTTGGTGGATTTTCGAATGTTGTACCATCCTTGCATCCCTGAGATGAATCCCACTTGATCATGGTGTATGATCCTCTTGATGTATTTTTTAATTCAGTTTGCTAATATTTTATTGAGTATTTTTGCATCTATGTTCATCAGGGATATTGGTGTGTAATTTTCTTTTTCTGTGGGGTCTTTGCCTTGTTTTGGTATTAGAGTGATGCTGGCCTCATAGAATGAGTTTGGAAGTATTCCCTCCTCTTTTATTTTTTGGAAAACTTTAAGGAGAATGGGTATTATGCCTTCTCTAAATATCTGGTAAAATTCAACAGTGAATCCATCTGGTTTGGGGATTTTGTTCTTGGGTTGTTTTTTGATTACCGATTCAATTTCTTTGCTCGTAATTGGTCTGTTTAGATTTTCTGTTTCTTCCTTGGTCCATCTTAGAAGGTTGTATTTTTCTAGAAAGTGGTACATTTCTTCTAGGTTATCCCATTTGTTAGCATATACATTTTCATAATATTCTCTAATAATTCTTTGTATATCTGTGGTGTCTGTTGTGATTTTTCTTTTCTCATTTCTGATTCTGTTTATGTGTGCAGATTCTCTTTTTCTCTTAATAAGTCCATGTATTTTGTTTATTTTCTCAAACAACGTGCTCTTGGTTTCATTGATTTTTTTCTATTGTTTTATTCTTCTCAATTTTATTTATTTCTTCTCTGATCTTTATTATGTCCCTCCTTCTGCTGACTTTGGGCCTCATTTGCTCTTCTTTTTCCAGTTTCAAAAACTGTGACTTTAGACTATTCACTTGGGATTGTTCCATGAACAGTCTGTTCTAGTGTGTTGTTCAGTACCGCTCTGTCCTTACTTATTTTCCGTCTGGTTGATCTGTCCTTTGGAGTGAGTGCTGTGTTGAAGTCTCCTAAAATGAATGCATTGCATTCTATTTCCCCCTTTAATTCTGTTAGTATTTATTTCACATATGTTGGTGCTGTGTTGGGTGCATATATATTTATAATGGTTATATCCTCTTGTTGGACTGTCCCCTTTATCATTATGTAATGTCCTTCTTTACCTCTTGCTACTTTCTTCGTTTTGAAGTCTATTTTGTCTGATACAAGTACTGCAACACCTGCTTTTTTCTCCCTATTCTTTGCATAAAATATCTTTTTCCATCCCTTCACTTTTAGTCTGTGTATGTCTTTGGGTTTGAGGTGAGTCTCTTGTAAGCAGCATATAGATGGGTCTTGCTTTTTTATCCATTCTATTAGTCTATGTCTTTTGATTGGTGCATTCAGTCCATTAACATTTAGGGTGATTATCGCTAGATATGTACTTATTGCCATTGCAGGCTTTGGATTCGTAGTTACCAAAGGTTCAGGGGTAGCTTCTTTACTGTCTAACCATCTAACTTTAACTCTCTTATTACGCTATTATAAACACAGTCTGATGATTCTTTATTTCTCTCCCTTCTTATTCTTCCTACTCCATTCTTTATATGGTAGTTGTTTTATTCTGTTCTCTTTTGTGTTTCCTTTGAATGCTTTTGTGGATAGTTGATTTTAATCATTTTTTTGCCTTTATTAGTATATGGTTGGTCTGCTTTCTTTGCTGTGATTTTATTTTCTCTGGTGACATCTATTTAGCCTTAGGAGTACTTCCATCTAGAGCAGTCCCTTTAAAATATCCTGTAGAGGTGGTTTGTGGGAGGCAAATTCCCTCAACTTTTGCTTATCTGGAAATTGTTTAATCCCTCCGTCAAATTTAAATGATAATCATGTTGGATACAGTATTCTTGCTTCAAGGCCCTTCTGTTTCATTGCATTAAATATATCATGCCAGAGAGAAAAAATAATAATAATAAATAAATAAATATATCATGCCATTCTCTTCTGGCCTGTAAGGTTTCTGTTGAGAAGTCTGATGATAGCTTGATGGGTTTTCTTTGTAGGTGATCTTTTTTCTCACTCTGGCTGCCTTTAATACCCTGTCGTTTTCTTTGATCTTTCCCATTTTAGTTATTATATGTCTTGTTGTCCTCCTTGTGTCCCTTGTGTTGGGAGATCTGTGGGCTTCCATGGTCTGAGAGACTATTTCCTTCCCCAGCTTGCGGAAGTTTTTAGCAATTATTTCTTCAAAGACACTTTCTATCCCTTTTTCTCTCTCTTTTTCTTCTGGTACCCCTATAGTGCGAAAATTATTCCATTGGGATTGGTCACACAGTTTCTTAATATTCTTTCATTCCTAGAGACCCTTTTTTCTCTCTCTGCCTCAGCTTCTCTGTATTCCTGTTCTCTAATTTCTATTCCATTAACAGTCTCTTGCACCTCATCCGTTCTGCTCTTAAGTCCTTCTATTGATTGTTTCATTTCTGTTATCTCCCTCTGGACTTCATCCTTAAGCTCTTACCTATTTCTCTGCAGGTCCAGCAGCATGGTTATGACTTTTATTTTGAATTCTTTTTCAGGAAGATTTGTTACGTCTATCTCACCAGGCCCTCTCTCTGGGCTGTCTGAGTGATTTTTGACTGGACCAGATCCTTTTTCATGGCAATGGAAGTGATCGTTGGCAGGTGGCATGGGTGTCAGCTGGGAGAACAAAGTCCCTTCCTGCTTGCTGGTCACCTTGCCTTTCTCCACTGCCTGTGCCAGTTACCTGCACACAGGGAGCAGTCTCTAGGATAATCGCCTTTCCTGCCATCAGCGGGGCAGCCCTCAGGATAGCCTAGGGCGCTGTGGGGTTTGCAGACGCACCAGGTGTGTTCTCCTGCAAGAATGGCGCCACTTCATGTCTTCCGGACCTTTCTCCGGCCTTCTTTGTGCTGTGCAGCTGCGCACTGGTGGCAGCCTCTGGGTCTCTCCTGGTTAGCTGCTTGCTGGGAAAAGACTCTGTGTGGTTGTTGTGGCCGGCACTGCTCGTCAGCTGCTCCAACAGCTATGGTGGGTCAGCTGGATTGCTTGCAGCACTGGCAGGGGGGAAATGAATGGCAGGCTGCTTATCGCTGTGAGGGGCTTCGGAGCTGCATTGTCACCCAGAGTAAGCTAGGGCGCCTGAAGTTCCTTAAGATTCCCAGCCTGCTGGGCGGAGTGTGCCAGGATGATTTTGTCCAGCTGTTAAGCCCTTGTCCCTTTAAGACTTTTAAAAGCTCCCGCTTTTCTTTTGTCCCAGGGGAGCCGGCTGTGGGGACCTGCTCGCAGTCTCCATCTCGGATTTTACTTTTCCGTTTCTCTAATATCCAGTACACCATGCAATGTGTGTCTGTGCTCCTGGTGCAGATTACTAGGGCTGGTTATTTAGTAGTCCTATGCTTCAACTCACTCCCCACTTTGATTCTTTTCCTCCCACCAGTGAACTGGGGTGGGGGAGTGTTCGAGTCCCGCCAAGTCACGGCTTTGTATCTTACCCTTTTCGTGAAATGCTGAGTTCTTGCAGATGTAGATGTAGCCTGGCTGTTGTACTGTATCTTCTGGTCTCTCTTTTAGGAATAGTTGTATTTGTTGTATTTTCAAAAATAATATATGGTTTTGGGAGAAGATTTCCTCCACCCTACTCATGCCGCCATCTTGAGCCGTCTCTCCCGAAATCATCTTTTAACCAGAATAACATCCGGGCCACAGTTCCTGATTCCCCATTATGATTAAGCAGAGTGAACTTTTGATGCTCAGTGTTTTTTATGAAATGTCCCTTGGCTATCTTCAACAACTGCTGGTGGCAAAACTGGACAGGTACATGCAGGAGAATGAAACTGGATTATTGTTTAACCCCATACACAAAACTAAACTCAAAATGGATCAAAGACCTGAATGTAACTCATGAAACCATAGGCAAAAATCTCCTGAATATAAGCATGAGCAACTTCTTCCTGAATACATCTCCTCAAGCAAGGAAAACAAAAGCAAAAATGAACGCATGGGACTACATCAAACTAAAAAGTTTCTGTATGGCAAAGGATACCATCAACAGAACAAAAAGGCATCCTACAATATGGGAGAATATATTTGTAAATGACATATCCAACAAGGGGTTAACATCCAAAATATATAAAGAACTCACACACCTCAACACCCAAAAAGCAAATAACCTGATTAAAAAATGGGCAGAGAATACGAAGAGACAATTCTCCAAAGAAGAAATTCAGATGGCCAACTGGCACGTGAAAAGATGTTCCACATCACTAATCATCAGGGAAATGCAAATTAAAACCACAATGAGATATCACCTCACCCCAGTAAGGATGGCCATCATCAAGAAGTCTAAGAACAACAAATGCTGGTGAGGATGCGGAGGACCCTCATACACTGCTGGTGCGAATGTAAGCTAGTTCAACCATCGTGGAAAGCAATATGGAGGTTCCTCAAAAAACTAAAAATAGAAATACCATTAGACCCAGGAATCCCACTCCTTGGGATTTATGCAAAGAATACAACTTCTCAGATTCAAAAAGACATATGCACCCCAATGTTTATTACAGCACTATTTACAATAGCCAAGATACAGAAGCAACCTAAGTGTCCATCAGTAGATGAATGGATAAAGAAGAGTTGGGACCTATACACAATGGAATACTATTCAGCCATAAGAAACAAACAAATCCTACCATTTGCACCAACATGGATGGAGCTGGAGGATATTATGCTCAGTGAAATAAACCAGACAGAGAAAGACAAGTGCCAAATGATTTCTCTCATTTGTGGAGTACAAAGAGCAAAATTGAAGGAACAAAGTAGCAGCAGACTCAGACTCCAAGAAGGGACTAGTGGTTATCAAAGGGGAGGGGTGTGGGAAGACGGGTGAGGAGGGAGGGAGAAAGGGATTGAGGGGTATTATGTTTAGTACACATCGTGTGGGGGGTCCCGGGGAAAACAGTGTAGCACAGAGAAGGCAAACAGTGAATCTGTGGCATCTTACTGCACCGATGGACAGTGACTGCATTGGGGTATGGGTGTGGACCTGACAATATGGTTAAAAGTAGTCACCACATTGTTTTTTCATATGAAACCTTCATAAGAGTGTATATCAATAACACCTTAATAAAAAAAATTTTTTAAGGTCTCTTGGCTATGTGGACATAGAAATATTAAATGGAGTTAGAATGAATCACAGTAATTTATAAAATTGTTGTCCCTGCCAAATAAACCTTCACTTTCTTACACATTTCATAGTGTGATTTTTTTCCTTTTTTTTTTCTTTATGATCCTATATAATTAAGACAAAACAAAATCCATTTTCTAAAGAGCTCATTCAGCCAGTCCTCTAAGATTCTTTGTTGGTCATGAGGCACTGTACAATTCCATAGGTTTTAGTAGATCCTAAAACTTTTCTCTTTCTCCTCATGTATATAGCCTTTGTTATTATTTTTTAATGACTGAATGGTCAGTGAATTGAATGATTGATTTAGTATGTATGTGCTAGATCATTCTGTATACTAAAGCACTGGCCCTTTAACACAGAATCTTTATTACAGATGGTTTGAGAATTCACCAAAGCAGCCAGATATATTTAGAGGAGAAAATATACCTTGCAACTATATTTTTAAACTTTATATGTTTAATTTTACACTTTTTTTCTATTATGGCATATGACTCAATAAAAAGAAAGCTTAAGAAACTCAGAAGAGTTTTACATATTGTAATATACTATGATGATAAAGGGTGATATTCAAAAACATAAGAGTTTCTACACTGTGGTATCCATTGTTTATTTACAGTGTTTCTAATTTGTAGTTCTGTTTCACAGTCTGATATCACTGTCACTGAAAAAAGTTATATGGCCAGGAATAAATGGAAAAACAGAGGAAAACTTTGCCCTAAATAATGTATTCTGAAGTAAATTTAACCTGAATTAGGCTGCTTAGTTATATAAAACCAAGATTACTTTTTTTAAAAAAAAAGCCTGTTCCCTTCTTAAATAGGAGTTACAAATATGCCTTTTGAATGAGGCAAGCAGTAGTGGTAACTAATCTCCGCTTTGTGTCTAAGATCACACCCTCAGGAAATTTGGGTATGTCAGGGATGTTTATAGCTCAAGGTGAGCTTTTGCCAGGTTACCATATTTGCTTTCAATCTTAAATTTATGCCTTCAAGAAACATTTGAGAAATGCTATGTATCCATCAGATTCTTTGGCCTCAAGGAATTTATAGTCTACTGAGAACAAACAGTTGATTGCAATGTGATATAATAAACGATAAGGGAGGAAGTATGTATAGGCACACCCAGGTAAGGAACCTCACTTAAAGGGTGGAAGGGAGAGAAAGACTGTATTAGAGGTTACATGGAAGATGTGACCCTTCTAGTCAATCCTTAAGAATAAGGAGGAGTTGGGGAAAGAAGAGTATTAGTTATTCTATACAGAGAGATTAGTGTCTGCAAAGGCCAGCAGGCAAAAATTATGCATTAAAGTACTTAAATAGTTCTTGAAAGCTGGAACATAATGTTGTAGGAGAAAGAAGCCAGAGACAGATTAGTAAGTACCCTCCTGCTTTGAGTATCATTCTAAGGAATTTGGACTTGACTGGGAACATTTGAAAGATTTTTAAGCACAGGGTAAGGCAGTTATATAATTAAATTTGAGCTTAAAGATGATCCTGGCTATAATGTAAAAAAAGGAACTGGAAGTCCTCTACCTCTGGCAGTATAATAATAAGTCTTGAGTAAACTAAAATTTTAATGTATTGTTGATCCTTTGGAAAAGTAAAAGAAATCTTCAGGATCCCTAAACAGATGCCAAAATTAAAATCCTAGAGGTGACCAATAAACAAACATGAAAACCAGATTTCCCTGGGGCAAATTACCAAATCAGTCCTGAGATGCAGGGAGTGGGTGGTCAGGAATAAACATTGGTGTTGAAATAAAAAGGGGAAGCTAGGTTTAAATGAGATCCCAGTTGTGTGGCCATCCTCCCACTGCCCCACTAACCCCCCCCCCACACACATAATGTTTGATTCTCAGCAGGAGCAAATGTAGATCTTCCTGTCTGGAGGAAGACTTCTTAAATTTAGGCCTCCAGAATCTCAGGTTCACACAAAAAAATGGAATGAAAAATGAATTGAAAAAAAATCTCTCAGAGATTCAAGATGGCGGCATGATAGGTGCAACAGAGAACTCCTCCCAAAACCACAGATAGTGTGAAAATATAGTTAATACAACTAACCCTAAAAGAGCAACAGGAAAGAAGACCACCAGACTGCATACAGACCTCACGAACAGAGCAGACCTCACAAAACAGGGTAGGAAAGCCTTGATCCGACAGGACCCGAGCCCTTCCCGCACCCCAGCTCACCAGCAGGAGGAAGAGAAACAGTAGGGGAGGGGGTAGAAGCCTGGGACTGCTGAACACCTGGCCCTGGAGATCCGCTTTGTGAGCAGAAATCTACATCGTGTGGTGCTCTGGAGGATGGGGAGCTGAGACAGGCAGAATGCTTGAGAGACTGAGATTCTGAATGTTTGTGGAGGATGGGGATCTACATCTGGCCGCTCTAGGACAAAGGAAAGGCAGGCAGTCTGAGAGGCTTCCTAGTAGCCAGAGGGCTGCTGAAGGGGTGAGGTTTGCACGGAGCTTGCTACACGAGAGAAGGGATAGGTGGACAAGGTTGTCTGGGCACACTCGGCCCAGCAGGTTGGGAACTTTGAGGAGCTTCAGGCGCTCCATCCCCCTGCCTGCCTACTCACCTCTGAGGCCCCCCACTGTGACACGGAGCCTGTTGCGCCTTCCTCCTGGCCTGCCGGCACCTGCTGGCAAACTGGCAGTTACTACGCTGGCGTCAGGCCAGCTAGAAGGAGGCCGCGCCTACAACAGCTAGAGACACCGAGCACAGAGGCTTACACCTGTGTACTTGGCCAACTGGCTATGATATGGGAGACAGGCAAGGAAGATGGGAATCAGGAAGCAGCTCTTTCCTTCCCCCAGGCACCAGCTCTGCTCCCCTACAAGCCCCAACTTCACTCTAGAGCTGACCAGCTCCAGAGACTGGAGCTTCTGGGCAATAGAGAGCACCACACAGAAACATGAAATGTCAAAATAACATGGTTCAGACCAAAATCTCCCAAACCTCAGAAAAAGGGCCAAATAAAACTGAACTCACCAATCTTCCTGAAAGAGAGTTCAAAGTAAAAATCATAAACATGCTTATGGAGGTACAGAAAAATATTCAAGAACTCAGGAACAAATTTCAGATGGAGATTCAATCATTAAGAAATTCCATATCTGAAATGAAACATACAATGGAGGGATTTAAAAGAAGATTAGATGTAGTAGAAGAGATGGTAAAAGGAATAGAAATTAGAGAAGAGGAATGCAAAGAAGCTGAGGCACAGAGAGAAAAAAGAATCTCTAAGAATGGAAGAATACTGAGAGAAATGTGTGACCAATCCAAATGGAACAATATTCGCATACTAGGGGTACCAGAAGAAGAAGAGAGAGAAAAAGGGATAGGAAGTGTCATTTAGGCAGAAATTGCTGAAAACTTCCCCAATCTGAGGAAGGAGATAGTCTCTCAAGCCATGGAGATGCATAGATCTCCCAACACAAGGAACGCAAGGAAGACAACATCAAGACATATAATAATTGAAATGGCAAAGATCAAGGATAAAGACAGACTTTTAAAACCAGCTAGAGAGAGAAAAAACATCACATACAAAGGAAAACCCATCAGGCTATCCTCAGATTTCTCAACAGAAACTTTAAAGGCCAGGAGTGGCATGATATATTAATGCAATGAAGCAGAAGGGCTTGAATCAAGAATACTCTACCTGGCAAGGTTATCACTTAAATTTGAAGGAGGGATTAAACAATTTACAGATAAGCAAAAGCTGAGAGAATTTATCTCCCACAAACCACCTCTACAGTGCATTTTGGAGGGACTGCTATAGATGGAAGTATTCCTAAGACTAAATACATGTCACCCAATGGATAGACAAAGAGTACAGTATATGATTCAAAACATACACAGAATGGAGGAGAAAGAAAAAGGGGTGAAAAAAAGAATCTTTAGGTTGTGTTTGTAATAGCATTCAAAGTGAGTTAAATTAGACTCTTAGGTAGTAAGGGAATTAGCCTTGATCCTTTCATAGCCACAAACCTAAAGTCTGCAATGGCAATAAGTACATACTATCGATAATCACCCCAAATGTAAATGGTCTGAATGCACCAATCAAAAGTCGTAGAGTCACTGAATGGATGAAAAAACAAGGCCCATCTATATGCTGCCTACAAGAGACTCACTTCAAACCCAAAGACATACACAGACTGAAAATAAAGGGAGGGAAAAAGATATTTCATGCAAGTAACAGGGAGAAAAAATCAGGAGTTGCAGTACTAGTATCAGACAAAATAGATTTCAAAACAAAGAAATTCACAAGAGACAAAGAAAGACATTCCATAATGATAAAGGGGTCAGTCCAACAAGAGGATATAACTATTATAAATATCTATGCACCCAACACATGATCACCTACATATGTGAAACAAATAGTAACAGAATTAAAGGGGGAAATAGACTGCAATGAATTCATTTTGGGAGACTTCAACACACCACTCACTCCAAGGACAGATCAGATCAACCAGACAGAAAAGAGAGAGAGAAAGAGAGAAAAAGAAATAAAGAAAAGAAAAGAAAAGAAAGAAAGGCACTGAACAACGTATTAGAACAGATGGACCTAACGGACATCTACAAAACACTCCATACACATTCTTCTCAAGTGCATATGGAACATTTTCAAGAATAGATCATATACTAGGCCACAAAGAGAGCCTCAGTAAATTAAAAAAGATTGAAATTGTACCAACCAGCTTCTCAGATCACAAACATATGAAACTAGAAATAAATTACTCAAAGAAAATGAAAAAGCTCACAAACACATGGAGGCTTAATAACATGCTCCTAAAAAAATCAATGGATCAATGACCAAGTAAAAACAGATCAAGCAATATATGGAGCAAATAACAACAATAATTCAACACCACAAAAACTGTGGGACGCAGCGAAGGCCGTGCTAAGAGGGAAATATATTGCAATACAGGCCTACCTCAGTAAAGAACAATCCCAAATGAACAGTCTAAACTCATAATTAATGAAACTAGAAGAGGAAAAACAAATGAGTCCCAAAGTCAGTAGAAGGAGGGACATAATAAAGATTAAAGCAGACATAAATAAAATTGAGAAGGATAAAACAATAGAAAGAATCAATGAAAGCAGGAGCTGGTTCTTCAAGAAAATAAACAAAATAGACAAACACCAAGCCAGACATATCAAGAAAAAAAGAGAGTCTATACACATAAACAGAATCAGGAATGAGAAAGGAAAAATCACTAAGGACACCACAGAAATACCAAGAATTATGAGAGAATACTATGAAAAATTATATGGTAACAAACTGGATAACATAGAAGAAATGGGCAACTTTCTAGAAAAATACAACCCTCAAAGGCTGACCCAGGAAGAAAGAGAAAATCTGAATAGACCAATTACCAGCAAAGAAATCGAATTGGTATTCAAAAAACTCCCTAAGAACAAAACTCCTGGACCAGATGGTTTCACTGTGGAATTTTATCAAACATTTAATGAAGACCCAATACCTATGCACCTTAAAGTTTTCCAAAAACTAGAAGAGGAGGGAATACTCCCAAACTCATTCTATGAGGCCAACATCACTCTAATACCAAGTCCAGGCAAAGACCCCACAAAAAAAGAAAATTACAGACCAATATCCCTGATGAGCATAGATGCCAAAATACTCAACAAAATATTAGCAAACCAAATTCAAAAATACATCAATAGTATCATCCATCATATAACAATGAAGCAAAACTGAAGGAACAAAATAGCAGCAGACTCAGGGACTCCAAGAAGGAACTAGTGGTTACCAAAGGGGAGGGTTATGGGTGCGCGGGTGGGGAGGGTGGGAGAAGGGGATTGAGAGGTATTTTGTTTAGTACACATGTTGTGGGGGATCCCGGGGAAAACAGTGTATCACAGAGAAGGCAACCAGTGAATCTGTGTCATCTTACTACACTGATGGACAGTGACTGAATTGGGGTATGAGTGGCAACTTGATAATATGGGTAAATGTAGTAACCACATTGTTTTTTCATGTGAAACCTTCATAAGAGTGTATATCAATAATACCTTAATAAAAAAAAAGTATCATCCATCATTATCAAGTGGTATTCATCCCAGGGATGCAAGGATGGTACAACATTCGAAAATCCATCAACATCATCCACCACATCAACAAAAAGAAGGACAAAAACCACATGATCATCTCCATAGATGCTGAAAAAGCATTTGACAAAATTCGATATCCATTCATGATAAAAACTCTCAACTAAATGGGTATAGAGGGCAAGTACCTTAACATAATAAAGGCAATATATGACAAACCCATACCCAACATTATACTTAACAGCGAGAAGCTGAAAGCTATTCCTTTAAGTTTGGGAACAAGACAAGGATGCCCATTCTCACCACTTTTATTCAACATAGTTCTGAAGGTCCTAGGCATGGCAATCGACAACACTAAGAAATAAAAGGCATCCAGATTGCTAAGGAAGAAGTCAAACTGTTCCTGTTTGCAGATGACATGATATTGTACATAAAAACCCTAAAGAATCCACTCCAAAAATACTAGATCTAATATCTGAATTCAGTAAAGTTGTGGGATACAATATTAATACATAGAAATCTTTTGCATTTCTATACACTAACAGTGAACTAGCAGAAAGAGAAATCAGGAAAACAATTCCATTCACAATTGCCTCCAAAAGAATAAAATACCCAGGAATAAGCCTAACCAAGGGTAGTGAAAGCCTTATACTCTGAAAACTACAAGACACTCATGAAATTAAAGAAGATACCAATAAATGGAAATACATTCCATGCTCATGGATAGGAAAAATTAATATTGTCAAAATGGCCATCCTGCCTAAAGCAATCTACAGATTCAGTGCAATCCCTATCAAAACACCTACAGCATTCTTCAATGAACTAGAGCAAATAGTTCTAAAATTCATACGGAACCAGAAAAGACCCCAAATAGCCAAAGTTATCCTGAGAAGGAAGAATAAAGTGGCGGGAATCATGCTCCCTTACTTCAAGCTCTACTACAAAGCCACAGTAGTCAAAACAATTTGGTACTGGCACAAGAACAGACCCATAGACCAATGGAACAGACTAGAGAGCCCAGATATAATCCCAAACATATATGGTCAATTAATATTCATTAAAGGAGCCATGGATATACAATGAGTAAATGACAGCTTCTCAACAGCTGCTGTTGGCAAAACTGGACAGCTACATGTAAGAGAATGAAACTGGATTATTGTCTAACACCATACACAAAAGCACACTCACAATGGATCAAAGACCTGAATGTAAGTCATGAAACCATAAAACTCTTAGAAAAAAGAATTGACAAAAATCTCTTGGACATAAATATGAGCAACTTCTTCATGAAGATATCTCCCCAGGCAAGGGAAACAAAAGCAAAAATGAACAAGTGGGACTATATCAAACAAAAAATCTTCTGTACAGCAAAGGTCACCATCAATAGAACAAAAAGACATCCTACAGTATGGGAGAATATATTCATAAATGACATATCTGATAAGGGGTTGACATCCAAATTATATAAAGAGCTCATGCACCTCAACAAAGAAAAAGCAAATAAGCCAATTAAAAAATGGGCAGAGGAGCTGAACAGACACTTCTCCATAGAAGAAATTCAGATGGCCAACAGGCACATGAAAAGATGCTCCACATCGCTAATCATCAGAGAAATGCAAATTAAACCACAATGAGATATCACCTCACACCAGTTAGGATGGCTGTCATCCGAAAGACAAACAGCAACAAATGTTGGCAAGGATGTGGAGAAATGGGAACCCTCCTTCCTACACTGCTGGTTGGAATGTAAATTACTTCAACCTTTGTGGAAAGCAGTATGGAGGTTCCTCAAAAAAGTCAAAATAGAAATACCATTTGACCCAGGGATTCCACTCCTAGGAATTTCCCCTAAGAATGCAGCAGCCCAGTTTTAAAAAGACAGATGCACCCCTATGTTTATTGCAGCACTATTTACAATAGCCAAGATATGGAAGGAACCTAAGTGTCCATCAGTAGATGAATGGATAAAGAAGATGTGGTACATATACACAGTGGAATATTATTCAGCCATAAAAATAAAACAAATCCTACCATTTGCAACAACATGGATGGAGCTAGAGGGTATTATGCTCAGTGAAATAAGCTAGGCAGAGAAAGAGAAGTATCAAATGGTTTCACTCGTCTGTGGAGTATAAGAGCAAAGAGAAAACTGAAGGAACAAAACGGCAGCACACTCACAGAACCCAAGAATGAACTAACAGTTACCAAAGTGAAAGGAACGGGAAGATGGGTGGGACGGGAGGGATAAGGGGGAAAAAGGTATTACGATTAGCACACATAATGTAGCTGGGGGAGGGTGGATATGGGGAAGGCAGTATAACACAGAGAAGACAAGTAGTGATTCTATAGCATCTTACTATGCTGATGGACAGTGATTGTAAGGGGGTGTGTGGTGGGGACTTGATAATAGGGGGAGTCTAGTAACCATAGTATTGGTCATGTAATTGTACATTAATATTAGCAAAATAAAAAATTGTTTTAAAAAATCTCTTAATCAAATATCATCAAACATACAAAGACACATCCATGAGAAAAAATCATCAGTAATAACAAATAGGTCATTCAAGGACGTCAGATATTAAAATAATCAGACAATATAAAATACCTATAACAATATAAATATGACATTTTAAAAGAAATAAAAGAATCACAAAATTAAAAAGAAATCACAAATGACCAAGGAAATGTGAAAAACAACTATATACAACTTTTAAAATGAAATCGAGTTGAAATCAAAATCTCAGGGTTAGTTTAACATATTATATATAGATGGGGAAAGTAAATTGAAGCCATATATGAAGTAACTGTTCAGAAAGCAATTTAGAGACAAAGGAAATAGAAAATATGAAAGAGAAGTTAACAGACATGGGGATTAGAATAAGAAAGATTGAAGAATCCCATGGGAAAAGAATAAAGAAAATGGAGGAGAGCCAAAATTAAAAGAACAGAATTTTTGAGAACTAAGAAATGAACCTACCGATAACAGGAGGCAAATACTGAACAGGGTAAGTAAATTGGCACACAGTCGTGTTGTAGTCAAAGTGCAAACACCAGAGACAAGATCATAAAGGACCAAAGGGGAAAAAAACACCTACAAAGAAACCACAGTCAAGAGTAATGATAGATTTCTTACTGCCACATGGGAACTAGAAGAGCAAGTCATCATATCGTCAATGTGATAAGAGAAAACCATCAACCTAGGATTTTATGTCCAGAGAATCTGTCAAGAATGATGGTAAAGACTTTTCCAGCAAACAGAATAAACTTTGCCTCCCAACAGACTTTCACTTAAGGAAATTCTACTTTAGGAAGAAGATAAATGGTACCAGAAAGGAGGTCTGAGATGCAAGATGGAATGGTGAGCCAAGAAATTGGTAAGCATCTAAGTAAACCTAGAAAAGTGCTGCTTATATAAAATAGTACTAATAATAATGTCTAATTTTTGAGGTAAAAAAAGATAAAATATTGGTCAACTAGGAGAATAGTTAAAATACGGATTCATTTAAAACAGATCAGATACGTGACTTACAAACCAATAAAAGATGGAATTTAAATTTTAATGAAAAATTATTTTCCCCAATTTAACTTTGTGACCTCTGTCATATTACATAACCTTCATAAGCCTTTAGTTTCCTTTCCTTTAGAATGTGGATAATAGTAATACCTCCATTATAGGGTTGTTGTGAAGATGTGATCGGATAATGCATATGCAATGCAATGAGTATTCAATAAGTATTAGACATTACAACTATTAATAGTGATTTAGTTTTGGTAATGCTTTAAAGCCATGCTAAAACTTCCCTGCCAGCATCTCACCTAGCTTCATTCCAGTGAGAGGGAATATGCTACCCCTAAAGATAGCTAAAGAGTGTTAAACAGTTCTGATGTGTCTTTCCTGTGTTAATCCTAAATCCTTGCTCAGAACCTTCAGGATTCAATACTGCCTTTCAGTAAAAAGTTCAAAGCATCAAACCTTTCCACAGCCTGGCCCCAACCAACTTGATATCATGATTTCTGTAAGTCCTGGAGTTAGATCTCTAAGTATATTTGAAATCTTCCTTGACACTTTTGCTTAGAATGTCCTTGTGATGAGTAGGTAAAATTGGGTTTCCTCCCACATCTCGAAAACCCTTCCTCTCTGCTAAATTCAACATACTCTTCAAATCCCATAAGAGTTCCTGACTATTCTAGTCCAAAGGTGATTTATAGTTTGAAAAATTATCATCTAACCCACTTCCAGTAGTCAATTATGCCTATTTCTTCTGCTTTTTCAATTGAGCTTTTATTTAAATTTTAAATTATCACAGAACTTTCCTTAAGTTTGTATGATCTTTCCAGCTAGATTTCTAGCTCCTTGAGCACAGTAGGTATTTCTTACATGTCTTTGTATCCCCTGTAGCTCCTAGGGAAGGGAAACTAACATCTCATTTGTTCCTCATAGAAAACATATAAAGATATTATCTATATCCATTTTACAGATAAAGACATTGCACTTGAGAAAGGTTAAGTAACATACCCAAAGCACTTTAGTCAGTGGCAGAACTGGGTTTCTACTACACCATGCATTTAAATAGCTTGCAAATAATACATATCTTGGAGGAGTAAAAGGCTCATGTGTTTTATACATTTTTTAAATTGAAGTATAGTTAATAGACAATATTATGTTGGTTTCAACTATAGGGCACAGTGATTCATACATTATTAAATCCTCACCTCAGTGCAGTTACTATCTGTCAACATAGAAAGATGTTACAGAAACATTGATTATATTCTCCATGTTACATTCTATCCCCATGACCAACTTATATCATGACTGAGATTTTTATACTCCTTTATCCCCCTCAACCACTCCACCCACCCACTCCAACTCCTCCCTCATGATAACCACCAGTCACTTCTCAGTGTCTGTGAGTCTATTGCTGTTTTGTTCATTTTGTTTTTTGTTTTAAGCTTCCACATATAAGTGAAATCATACTGTGTTTGCCTTTCCCCACCCAGGTTTATACATTTTTCTACTTATTTGTATCCCACTCTGAAATTTAGAGTGTCATGGAAACAGATTTCAAGGAAGCCAAAATTTCTTCCTCAAAATTAAAATTTGTCGTGCCAATTATTAACTAACAGCTAAACCATAGGAATTCACAAAGAACTTGAAGTCAGACATAAAATCATAATTTGGGGGTTTGGGTTAAGGGAATTAGAGATTTTATTTTGTTACTTTATGATTTGAGTTCATGTAATGTGACAATGAAATAAATCACAACAAAGTAGGACATTCTTAGTGTGCTTGCTGCAAGTCTGTATCCCTTTCAGAACATTCTTTCTCTTTTTCCATTTTCTAGGGTTACACATCTTTCTGGAATGACTGTATATCATCTGGCCTGCGAGGGGGCATCCTGATAGAGCTGGCCATGCGGGGTCGAATTTATCTGGAACCCCCCACCATGCGTAGGAAGCGACTACTAGACAGAAAGGTATCGCACCCTCTGAACATCCTCTCAACTTATGAACAGGCAGACGCCAGCAGATATTTCAGAGGGATAGGAAGTTTTGAGTGGTGAGACAATATAAGTATCACTGACTCAACCATCCCATTGTCTGAGAGGTTTAATTTTTCTATAACACAGAATAATCAAAGTATCCATAGGCTAAAGAACTATAAGAAGTTCATGATTTAGTCTTCCTTTTTGTACAGAAAAATCACATTTAGGATGCTTTTGATTATTTCTGCCTCTGTAGCTATTGCTGTAACATTATGAAATAGAGTTTTATACAGAAGTAGGCAAATACATGGGTCAGGTGCATACTTTGCTTAACTGGTTATCCTCAGGTAAACAGTTTCTCTCCTTCCATTTTTTGCAAGTCCTCTCCAGCATATGAGCTATAGGCCTCTCTCCATTTTCTTCTTATTTATTTTTTCCACTCACAACTTCCCTGTCACACTCAGCACTCTACTGAAACTACATTCTTAGGTACCATCAGTTTCTTCAGTCTTCAGTTTGACACTTTTGACCACCTCCTACTTGAAACCTTCATTCTTGGCTTTTGTTCTAACATATTCTCTTGCTTCTCTGGCTGTACCCTATTTCCTTTACTTCTCCATTCCTTAACATCTAAGTTTCGGTTTGTATCCTCGTGCATAGCTTTCTATCCTTTTGGAGATAATCATTTACCTTTACAGTTTAATCTATCACCATCATGATATTAGCTCCCAAATCCCAGGCCTGTCTTCTTTTCCCGCCCCAGGAACATATTTAACTACTGGCTAGACATTTAAATCTGGCTGTCCCATATCAGTTAAAACCAAACTTACCAACTTTTCCCCCAAACTAATTTTACTTAATTTTACTTTCCTGACTACCTTTACTAGTTGTTTCACAAGTTGATTTTCCAGACCAAAAAATTTATTATTGAATCTTTTTTGCATTATAATTTATATCCAGTTTGTCATGAGGTCCCCTTCAAATGTTATTTTTGTCTCCTCACTATCACCAAATACTAGATTTTAAACTTCTTGAGGACAGGGACAGTATATTATGGTGCTTTGCATTTCCTACAGCACTTACCCAGTAATGCATATGTGGTATATTGAAATTTTTTAATTTGAATGAAATCAATGGACCAGGGCCCCTTGTTTTTCCTTTCCTGAAAGGTGCTGCTCAAGTCAGATGGCCCGACAGGTGATGCTTTGCTGGATGAAACTCTCAGACACATCAAAGGAACTGAACCCACAGAAACCGTCCAGACATGGATAGAGCTACTCACCGGTAAGATGCCTCAAAAATGATTTTTAAAATCCCACTATTGGTAATCTTTATCCCACTTTTAAGTTCAGAAAAAGTCCAGAAATTCAAGGTGCTGGGTAAGATATATATGGCTCACTGTTTAACTGTACTTACAAGGGCCAGAAAAGGCATAGTTAGTCAATACATAAAGGTTTCCAAAGCTTCACCTTACTCTCTGCCCAGCCCATAAGCTCTTTAACAATACTCTTCACAAGAAAAAATTTTAACATCTTTCCTGATACATAATTCACATACCATACAATTAACCCATTTAAAATGTACAATTAAAGCATCTCACTACACTGATGGACAGTGACTGTAATGGGGTATGTGGGGGGACTTGATGATGTGGGGAGTCTAGTAACCATAATGTTGCATGTGTAATTGTAGATTAATGATACCAAAATTTTTTAAATGTACAATTAAATGGATTTTAATATATTCACACAATTGCACAACCATCATCACAATCTATGTTTAGAGCATTTTCATAACCCCATACTCGTTAGTGGTTTTTACCACATTACCCCCAACCCTCCTGCCCAGCTCTAGGCAACCACTAATCCATGTTCTGTCTCTATAGATTTACTTATTCTGGATCTTTCATATCAATGGAATCATACAACTTATGGTTTTTTATTACTGGTGGCTTAAGATTAATATTTTCAAGGTTCATCATGTTTTAGCATGTATCAATACTTCTTTTCTTTCTTCCTTTTTAAGGACAAGTTCAAAAACTTTAATGTGAGTAACTAGATATATGGCATAAAATTTTAGGAGAATCTTGCACAGGACACTTTGAGGTCACAGCCAGTGTCACCTTCTAGAACAATTTTTTTAATTGAAATTTTTATTGTGATGTTTTAGAGTTCCCATGCAATTGTAAGAAATAATACAGAGATCCACTTATATGCTTTGCCCAGAATCCCCCACTGGTAACATTTTACAAAACTATAGTAGAATGTGACAACCAGGATACTGCCATTGATACAATCTGCCAGCTTATTAGAATTTCCCCAGTTTTAACTTGACTCCTTTTTATTGCCAAATAATATGTCATTGTATGGATGTACCACATTCGTTTATCCATGCATCAGTTGATGGACATTGGGGTTATTTCACTTTTTGGATATGATGAATAATGCTGCTGTGAACATTCATGGACAAGGTTTTGGGTGGGTATGTTTTAATTTCTTTTGATTATATAATTGACTTTTTATTGTGGTAAAATATGCTAATTTAATATTATTTTAACTAATCAAAAGTGTACAATTCAGTGATATCAAATACATTTACAGTGTTGTGTGACTATCAACTCTTCTCTAACCAATGCTTCCTCCCCATCCTAAACATCCGTCTTCTCCCCTCATTCCCTGGCAACCTTTCTTCTACTCTCTGTCTCTGTGAATTTGCCTACACCAGGTAACTCATGTAAGTGGAATCATACAATATTTGTCCTTCTATATCTCACTCATTTCACTAAGCAAAATGTTTTCAAGGTCCATTCATAATATAGCATATATCAAGATTTCATTCCATTCCTTTTTATGGCTGAATAATATTCCATTGTATGTATATACCACATTTTGTTCCTTTCATCTGTTGATTCATTTTTGGGTTGTTTCCACCTTTTGGCTGCTGTAGATAATACTGCTATGAACATTGGTATACAAATATCTGTTCAAGTTTCTGCTTTCTTTTCTCTTACCTAGGAATAGAATGGCTGAGTCATATTATAGTTCTGTGTTTTAAGAAACTACCAAACCGTTCTCTAGACACTGCACCCTTTTACATTCTCACCAGCCATGCATAAGCATTCCACATCCTCATCAACACTTGTTATTTTCTGTATTTTCTTGTGTTTTGTGTTTAATTATAGCCATCCTGGTAGTTGTGAAGTGAGATCTCATTGTGGTTTTGATTTTTATTTACCTAATGACTAATTATGTTGAACATCTTTTCACAGGTTTATTGGCACTTGTATTTCTTCATTCAAGTCCCTTGCCTCTTTCTGAATTATATTCTGTTGTTGATTTTTAGAAGTTTTTTTTATATTCTAGATATTAATGTGTTATATATGATTTGCAGGTATTTTCTCCTATTCTGTAGGTTGTCTTTTCACTTTCTTGATGGTAACCCTTGATGCATAAAAGTTCTTAATTTTGATGGAATCCAATTTAGCTATTTTTACTTTTGTTGCCTGCATTTTTGTTATCACATCCATGAAAAAGATTGACCTTTCCCTATTGAATGGTCCTGGCAGCCTTGTTGAAAATCAGTTGACCATATATGTGAGGATTTCTTTC
This sequence comes from Phataginus tricuspis, assembly GCA_029783875.1. Classification (NCBI taxonomy): domain Eukaryota; kingdom Metazoa; phylum Chordata; class Mammalia; order Pholidota; family Manidae; genus Phataginus; species Phataginus tricuspis. The sequence continues at coordinate 3,419,887 of JAQQAC010012408.1, read as the reverse complement.
TTTATAAGGCTCTCTATTCTATAGCATTGATTTATATGTATATTCTTAGGTCAATACCATACTGTTTTACTTACTATAGCTTTGTAGTTAGTTTGAAGTTGAGAAGTATGAGTCCTGTAACTCTATTATTCTTAAGATTGTTTTAGCTGTTTTGGGTCCCTTGGAATTCCATATGAATTTGAAGATCACCTTTTCCATTTCTGTGGAAAAGGCTATTGGATTTTGATAGAAATTGTGTTGAAACTGTAGATCTCTTTGGGTGGTATTGACATCTTAACAATATTAAGTCCTCCTGTCCATCAAATTGAGATGTCTTTCCTGTTTTGGTCACCTTTAATTTCTTTCAGCAGGGTTGTATATTTTTTCAGCATATAAATCTTTCATGTACTTTGTTAGGCTTAGTCCTAAGTATTTAATTCTTTTAGATGCTATTTAAATGGGATTACTTTTGTAATTTCCTATTCAGACTGTTCATTACTGGTATAGATATAACTGATTTTAGTGTGTTGATCTTGTACCCGCAACTTAGCTGAATTTGTTTATTGTTCTGGTAGCTTTTTTGTGTCTTCTTCAAGATTTCCTATTTATAGGATCATGTCATCTGCAAATATAATAGTTTTAGCTTTTCCTTTCCAATTTGGATACCTTTAGTTTTTGCCTTTTCTTCTCTAAAAGTTCCTCCTAGAACTTCCAGTACATTATTGAGTAGCAATGAGTAAAGAAGGCTTCTTATGTTGTTTCTTTGAAGGAAAGCTTTCAGTCTTTTACCATTGAGTATAACATTAGCTGTGGGTTTTTCAAAAATACCCTTTATCATGTTGAGGAATTTTCTCTTTATTCCTAGTTTTTGGAGAGTTTTTTTCATAAAAGGGTGTTCATTTTTATCAAATGTCTTTTCTGAGTCAAGTAAGATAATTTGTTTTCCTCCTTCATTCTATTAATGTGATGTAATACATTGTTTGGCTTTTTTAAATTGAGATACAATTGACATGTATTAACACTAGTTTCAGGTATACAACATATTGATTTGGTATTTGAGTATATTGTGAAATGATCACCACAGTAAGTCTAGTCAACATCCATCACTATACATACTTACTATTTTATTCTCTTGTGATGAGAACTTATTAAGATCTACTCTCAGCAACTTCCAAATATACAATACAGTGCTGTCAACTATAGTAACCCTGCTGTACATTACATCCCCAGGACTTACTTATTTTATAACTAGACGTGAGTATCTTTTGACCACCCCCATCTCTGACAACCACCAATCTTTCTCTGTATCTGTGATTTTGGGGTTTTTTGTTTTTGTTTTTGTTCGTTAGAGTCAATATATAAGTGAGATTATATGGTATTTGTCTTTGTCTGACTTACTTCACTTAGCCTCAGGGTCCTCCATATTGTCTCAAATGGAAAGATTTCCTTCTTTTAATGACTGAATAATATTTCATTATGTATATATGCCACATTATCTTTATCCATTCCTCCATCAGTGGACAGTTAGGTTACTTCCATATCTTAGATGGAATATAAGTAATAGTATGCTTAGTAAATAATAGTATGCTTAGTAAATAATGCTGCAGTGAACATCAGGATGCATGTATCTTTTCAAGTTAATGTTTTCATTTCCTTTAAATAATACCCAGAAGTTGGAACTGCTGGATCATATGATAGTTCTATTTTTAATTTTTTGAGGAACCTCCATACTGTTTTTCATAGTATCTGCACCAGTTTACATACCTACCAATAATTCACAAGGGTTTCCTTTTCTCCACATCCTCTCCAGCACTTGTTATTTCTTGTCTTTTTGATAATAGCCGTTCTAACAGAAATGAGAAGATATCTCATTGTGGCTTTTGATTTGCATTTCCCTCATGATTAGTGATGTGAAGCAGTTTTTCATGTACCTTTTGGCCCTCTGTATGTCTTTGGAAAAATGTCTATTCAGATCCTTTGCCTGTTTGATTTTCTTATGTTACATTACATTACTAGGATAAGGTTCACTTGACCATGGTGAGTAATCCTTTTAATATGCTATCAGATTCAGTTTGCTAATATTTTATTAAGAGTTTTTGCATCTATAGTCATAAGGGTTATCTGTCTGTAATTTGATCTAAAATGAGTCTCTTGTAGACAGCATATAGTTGGATCATGTTTTTTAACTCATTCTTCCAGTCTTTGTCTTGTGATTGAATAGCTTAACCCACTTACTTTATAACTGTAAGTTTGTATATTTTTATTTATTTATTTATTTGTTTGTTTTTTATGTGGCTTGACCCAACTGACCTGAGCTGGTGAGGAAACATACACATTGAATTTCTTTTTTGTTGTTTTTTAATTTTTTTTATTAAGGTATTATTGATATACACTCTTATGAAGGTTTCACATGAAAAACGATGTGGTTACTACAATCACCCATATTATCAAGTACCCCCCATACCCCATTGTAGTCACTGTCCATCAGTGTAGTAAGATGCCTCAGAGTCGCTACTTGTCTTCTCTGTGCTACACTGTGTTCCCTGTGACCGCCCCCCCCACACCATGTGTACTAATCATAATACTCCTCAATCCCCTTCTCCCTCCCCCACCCCTCCCCTTTGGTAATCACATCCTTCTTGAGTCTGTGAGTCTGCTCCTGTTTTGTTCCTTCATTTTTGCTTCATTGTTATACTCCACAAATGAGGAAAATCATTTGGTACTTGTCTTTCTCTGCCTGGCTTATTTCACTGAGCATAATACCCTCTAGCTCCATCAGTGTTGTTGCAAATGGTAGGCTTTGTTTCTTTCTTATGGCTGAATAATATTCCATTGTGTATATGTACCACCTCTTCTTTATCCATTCATCTACTGATGGACACTTAGGTTGCTTGCATATCTTGGCTATTGTAAATAGTGCTGCAATAAACATAGGGGTGCATCTGTCTTTTTGAAACTGGGCTGCTGCATTCTTGGGGTAAATTCCTAGGAGTGGGATTCCTGGGTCATATGGTATTTCTATTTTGAGTTTTTTGAGGAACCTCCATACTGCTTTCCACAATGGTTGAACTGCATTACTTTGTCTTTTATGTTCAGGTGATTTTTTTTGGAATGAAACATTTTGATTCTCATTTTCTTTTGTGTATATTCTGTAGATATATTTTGTGTGTATTCCATAGACATTTAACATCCTAAGGTTATAACAACCTGATTTGAATTTATAGCAGCTTAACCTCAGTAACATACAAAAATTCTGCCCTTATGGAGCTCTGATCCACTCTTTCTGTTTTGATGTCACAGATTATATCTTTATACATTGTGTGCCCAATACATAGATTAATAATTATTTTAAATGTATTTATCCTTTAAAGCATATAGAAAATAAAAAGCAGTGTTACAAACCTAAAATTACAGTAATACTGACTTTTATACTTACTTCTCCTTGTATTAGTTTTGTTGGGTATCCAAATTTCTTCATACTGCTTCAAGTGACTGTCTAGATTCTCTTCATTTTCAACCTGCAGGACTCCTTTTTAGCATTTCTGGTAAGGCAAGTGTAGCAGTAACAAACTTCCTCAGTTTTTGTTTATCTGGGAAAGTCTTAATTTATCCTTCATTTTTAGACAGTTTTTCTGGATAAAGAATTCTCAATTAACAGGTTTTTGTCCTTTCATCTCTTTGAATATACCAGCCCACTGCCTTCTGGCCTCCAAATTTTTGTGAGAAATCTGAGGACGGTCTTACTGAGGATACCTTGTATGTGACAACTCACTTCTTTCTT
>JAQQAC010012408.1:3338244-3415627 GCA_029783875.1 Phataginus tricuspis | reverse complement strand
AAAAAAAAAAACAGGAGAGTATGGTACTCCAGCCGTGGCCTGGGTAGCAGATCCGCCAAGGGCCTCGCCTCCTCCTCTTCTCCCTCGGGCTCCTCCTCCAACGGCTCCTCCTCCACCATTTCCGAGGCTAAAGGCACAACTCTTCCTCCCCTCCCCCACGGCCTGATGCAAAGCGGCTTTTCCTGCCGTCTCCCCCCTCGCCGCTGCTAAGGAATCTTCTAGGAGCGTGAGCTGCCTTTTCAGTAACTGTCTCTCTTCCCTAAGAGCATCCCATAGGTTATCGCCCAGCTCCTCCAAGCGAAGCTGAAGTGCGTCTCTCTCCTGTCTTAAGTCCCTCTGTCTCCTCACTAACCCTCTCGATAACCTTCTCTTTCTCCTGAGTAACATTTTCCACTATTTTGACGCAAAGAGACCCTACAATGCCAGCCGCTACACGGCCCCCTAAGGTCTCCAAGCAGTCTTCCAACTCACTGAGGGCTAATTCTGCAGCTTCTGGTGTTTCCACCCTTTCCCAGTTGTGGGGAAAGTCCCACCCCTCTAGGAGGTACTTTACCCTAGACCAATTCCCCACTAGGGGTTCCCAAGTTGGAAGCCCCACAGCTGGGAGGATAATAACAGGTGAGGCGGCACCCTCTGCCGCTGCATCTGCTGGGGCCTCCCCGCCATCCACAGGAGCAGCCCTCCCAAAGGTCACACCCATTATGACAGATTTCAGGTTCAGAGGAACCTGCCGACTGCCGCCAGGTGTAAGTCCGGGAGAGGAAATCTGGGGGCAAAATACCTCTAAAAACCGGAATCAGTCAAAGGGAGAAATAAAGTTGAAAACCCGATTTTTGCTTACAAACCGCAGTCCAGCGCCATCTCTGTCCCGTCTTCTTCAGACAGTGAATTAAATTTCATTAGTGATTTATTCTTTTGGATTAAAACTGCCCCCTTTTGACTGAATAGTTTTTAAGACAAATACCACAACAAAGAGTAAGCTGCTATCAGTGGCTGATTTGCAGTAAGTGATTTGTGAATTTTCTTCCTTTCTCTTTCTGTGATTTTCTCTAAGGCCTTCTCTGAACCAATATTTCACAGGGTAGATGTTAATTAAAGTTGATCTGATTACTTTATCCATACTTGAAATGGCAACTGATAATGTTGATTTGGTATCTTCTGGATAACATGTTTGCACTTTAACCAGGAACTTCAAAGCAATGGAAGCCAGAGGTGAGAGATTTATGAGAAGAGAGGCTTTTCTGTTCTCAGGAGAAAAGTTATAAAAGGCTTTGAAATGGGCAAAAACAGTATTGCATATTTATTGTCTGGAGGAGTCTTCAGAGTTGTCTGATCCGTGCCTCTTTGAACTGTTCTACAGTTTGTAACATGAGAAAGCTGATGGCAATACAAATGGTTCTTATACATAAAGAGACAAATCACAACTGATTTACACCCTATGAAAAAGATAATTCTAAACATCATATTTTATGCCCTGTAGATATTGACCAATTTTACATCTATTAGCAAATTCGTTTCAGCATTCTTAATTACCTGTATATCTTTCAGATTCTCTTTGAACAATTTTAACATCTTACTAATTCCCTCATTTGTATGAGTTATGATTTTACTTTTTTGAAAATGATCTTTAACACTGTATTATTCTGATGAACTTAGCTACTTTCCTCAGGCTACACTTAAGACCAGCCCTAAGTGTATACAAAAGTGTCAAGGAGGCAAAGCCAGGCTGAAGCTTGGTTGACTTCCTGGTATTCCCAATCTGGCCCATCAGAGGGTGCTACTGGCATGTCTTAAACCCAGATATTTTTGCAGTCTTTTATGGCCATTCTTCTGTAGAATGTTGCTTAAGCACTGACAAATTTTAGTTATTCTCATATATCCCCCTTTGTACTCTGAAAAGATCTAAGTTGCTGCCCTGAAAAATTCAGACATAAGCAAGAAAAAGGACCAAAAGGTAAGAGGTTCAGGTCTCTTTTCTTCTTACTTCCCCCCCTCCAATCTGCTATTCTCCCTGTATTTGCTTTTCTGTAAATGGCACCACCCTTCCTCAGGAATTTGGGACTCATCCTTGGTTCTCCCCTCATCTTTATTCCCCACATCCACTATCATTTGTCTCTGCAGCTTCTCTCCATTCACATGGCCTCTGCCTTTTAGCAGAACTCTTAGATCTTGTGGGTTACCACAATCAGAGATCTAGCTGGTCTCCTTCTCCCCTCCAGACCAGTCTCCAAATGGCTACCACAGTTAAATCGTTCAAAATCCCAAATCTAACAATACCACTACCCCACTTGATATCAGAGGTTCCCCCTTTTTCTTCACAAAACCCGACCATGTTAGTATGACATACAAGTCTCCTTGGGATCCAAGAGACACAGCTTCATGTCTTCCTCCTTCATACAGGTTTCCAGATCACCCTTATTTGCTGACTGTCCTTAGGGAGCTTTTCAACAACACAGATTTCCCAGCTCCAGCCAGAGATGCTGATTCACTAGGAGTGAAAGAGGACTAACAAAATTTGTGTTTTTATGAAGTTCCCTGGAAACTTATCAACTAAGTTGGAGAATTAGTACATGGAGTCTTTTATGATTCTGTCATTTTTTTATATAATTTCTTTTGATATCATTAACCTACAATTACATATGCAATATTATGGTTATTAAACTACCCCCTTCATCAGGTCCCCCCCACCAACTCCATTACAGTCACTGTCTCAGTGTAGTGAGATGCTATAGAATCACTACTTGTCTTCTCTAAGTTGTACAGTCCTCCCCATGCCCCCCAACATTACATCTGCTAATCGTAATGCCCCTTTTTCCCCCTTATCCCTCCCTTCCCACCCATCCTCCCCAGTCCCTTTCCCTTTGGTAACTATTAGTCCGTTCTTGGGTTCTGTGGGTCTGCTGCTGTTTTGATCCTACAGTTTTCTTCTTTGTTTTTATACTCCACATATGAGTGAAATCATTTGATACTTGTCTTTTTCGGCTTGGCTTATTTCACTGAGCATAATACCCTCCATCTACATCCATGTTGTTGCAAATGGTAGGATTTGTTTTCTTCTTATGGCTGAATAATATTCCATTGTGTATATGTACCACATCTTCTTAATCCATTCATCTACTGATGGACACTTAGGTTGCTTCCATTTCTTGGCTATTGTAAATAGTGCTACGATAAACATAGGGGTGCATCTGCCTGTTGGAAACTGGGCTGCTGCATTCTTGGGGTAAATTCCTAGGAGTAGGATTCCTGGGTCAAATGGTATTTCTATTTTGAGTTTTTTGAGGAACCTCCATACTGCTTTCCACAATGGTTGAATTAATTTGCATTCCCACCAGCAGTGTAGGACGGTTCCCTTTTCTCCACATCCTCACCAACATTTGTTGTTGTTTGTGTTTTGGATGTTGGCCATCCTCACTGGTGTGAGGTGATATCTCATTGTGGTTTTAATTTGCATTTCTCTGATGATTAGCGATGTGGAGCATCTTTTCATGTGCCTGTTGGCCATCTGAATTTCTTCTTTAGAGAAGTGTCTATTCATGTCCTCTGCCCATTTCTTAATTGGATTATTTGCTTTTTGTTTGTTAAGGTGCATGAGTCCTTTATATATTTTGGATGTCAACCCTTTATCAGATACGTCATTTATGAATATATTCTCCAAAACTGTAGGATGTCTTTTTGTTCTACTGATGGTGTCCTTTGCTGTACAAAAACTTTTCACCTTGATATAGTCCCACTTGTTCATTTTTGCTTTTGTTTCCCTTGCCTGGGGAGATACGTTCATGAAGAAGTCACTCATGTTTATGTCCAAGAGATTTTTGCCTATGTATTTTTCTATGAGTTTTATGGTTTCATGACTCACATTCAGGTCTTTGATCCACCTTGAGTTTACCTTTGTGTATGGGGCTAGACAGTAGTCCAGTTTCATTCTCTTACATGTACCTGTCCAGTTTTGCCAACACCAGCTACTGAAGAGGCTGTCATCTCCCCATTGTATATCCAAACCTCCTTTATCAAATATTAATTGACTGTATATGTTTGGGTTAATGTTTGGATTTTCTATTCTGTTCCACTGGTCTGTGGGTCTGTTTTTGTGCCAATACCAAATTGTCTTGATTACTGTGGCTTTGTAGTAGAGCTTGAAGTCAGGGAGCATAATTCCCCCTGTTTTATTCCTCCTTCTCAGGATTGCTTTGGCTATTCGGGGTCTTTTGTGGTTCCATATGAATTTTAGAATTATTTGTTCCATTTCATTGAAGAAAGCTGTTGGTAGTTTGATAGGGATTGCATAGAATCTGTACATTGCTTTAGGTAGTATAGCCATTTTGACAATATTTATTCTTCCTAGCCAAGAGCATGGGATGCATTTCCATTTGTTAGTGTCCTCTTTAATTTCTCCTAGATGTGTCTTGTAGTTTTCAGAGTACAGGTCTTTCACTTCCTTGGTTAGGTTTATTCCTAGGTATTTTACTCTTTTTGATGCAATTGTGAATGGAATTGTTTTTCTGATTTCTCTTTGTTAGTTCATCGTTAGTGTATAGGAAAGTAACAGATTTCTGTGTGTTAATTTTATATCCTGCAACTTTGCTGAATTCAGATATTAGTTCTAGTAGTTTTGGAGTGGAGTCTTTAGGGTTTTTTATGTACAGTATCATGTCATCTGCAAATAGTGACAATTTGACTTCTTCTTTACCAATATGGATGCCTTGTATTTCTTTGTTTTGTCTGATTGCCGTGGCTAGGACCTCCAGTACTATGTTGAATAACAGTGGAGAGAGTGGGCATCCCTGTCTTGTTCCCGATCTTAGATGAGAAGCTTTCAGCTTCTTGCTGTTAAGTATGATGTTAGCTGTGGGTTTGTCATATATGGCCTTAATGATGTTGAGGTACTTGCCATCTATACCCATTTTGTTGAGAGTTTTAATCATGAATGGATGCAGAATTTTGTCAAATGCTTTCTCAGCATCTATGGAGATGATCATGTGGTTTTTGTTCTTTTTGTTGATGTGGTGGATGATGTTGATGGATTTTCGAATGTTGTACCATCCTTGTATCCCTGGGATGAATCCCACTTGATCATGGTGTATGATCCTCTTGATGTATTTTTGAATTCCGTTTGCTAATATTTTGTTGAGTATTTTTGCATCTACATTCATCAGGGATATTGGTCTGTAATTTTCTTTTTTAGTGAGGTCTTTGCCCAGTTTTGGTATTAGAGTGATGCTGGCTTCATAGAAAGAGTTTGGAAGTATTCCCTTCTCTTCTATTTTTTGGAAAACTTTAAGGAGAATGGGTGTTATTTCTTCTCTATATGTCTGGTAGAATTCAGAGGTGAATCCATCAGGTCCGGAGGTTTTGTTCTTGGGTAGTTTTTGGATTACCGCTTCAATTTCGTTGCTGGTGATTGGTCTGTTTAGTTTTTCTGTTTCTTGTTTGGTCAGTCTTGGAAGGTTGTATTTTTCTAAGAAGTTGTCCATTTCTTCTAGGTTTTCCAGCTTGTTAGCATAGAGATTTTCATAGTATTCTCTAATAATTCTTTGTATTTCTGTGGGGTCTGTCATGATTTTTCCTTTCTCATTTCTGATTCTGTTATGTGTGTAGATTCTCTTTTTCTCTTAATGAGTCTGGCTCGGGGTTTATCTATTTTGTTTATTTTTTCAAAGAACCAGCTCTTGGTTTCATTGATTTTTTCTATTGTTTTATTCTTCTCAATTTTATTCATTTCTTCTCTGATCTTTATTATGTCTCTCGTTCTGATGACTTTGGGCCTCATTTGTTCTTCTTTTTCCAATTTCACTAATTGTGCCTTTAGACTATTCATTTGGGAATGTTCTTCCTTCTTTAGATAGGCCTGGATTGCAATATACTTTCCTCTTGGAACTGCCTTTGCTGCGTCCCACAGAAGTTGTGGCTTTGTGTTGTTGTTGTCATTAGTCTCCATATATTCTTTGATTTCTGTTTTGATTTGGTCGTTAACCCATTGATTAATTAGGAGAATGTTGTTAAGTCTCCATGTATTTGTGAGCCTTTTTGATTTCTTTCTAAAATTTATTTCTAGTTTTATACCTTTGTGATGTGAGAAGTTAGTTGGTAGAATTTCAATATTTTTGAATTTATCAAGGTTCTTTTTGTGGCCTAGTATGTGGTCTATTCTGGAAACTGTTCCATGTGCACTTGAGAAGAATGTGTATCATGGTGCTTTTGGGTGCATAGTTCTGTAGATGTCTGTTAGGTCCATCTGTTCTAGTGTGTTGTTCAGTGCCTCTGTGTCTTTACTTATTCTCTGTCTCTGTCTGGTTGATCTGTCCTTTGGAGTCAGTGGTGTGTTGAAGTCTCCTAAAATGAATGCATTGCTGTCTATTTCCTCCTTTAATTCTGTTAGTGTTTTTTTCACATATGCTGGCGCTCCTGTGTTGGGTGCATATATATTTATAATGGTTATATCTTCTTGTTGGACTGACCCTGTTATTGTTATGTAATGTCCTTCTTTATTTCTTGTTAGTTTCTTCGTTTTGAAGTCTATTTTGTCTGATACAAGTACTGCAACACCTGCTTTTTTCTCTTTGTTGTTTGCATGAAATATCTTTTTCCATCCCTTCACTTTTAGTCTGTGTATATCTTTGTGTTTGAGGTGAGTCTCTTGTAAGCAGCATATAGATGGGTCTTGCTTTTTTATCCATTCTTTTCCTCTGTGTCTTTTGATTGGTGCATTCAGTCCATTTACATTTAGGGTGATTATTGATAGATATGTACTTATTGCCATTGCTGGCTTTAGATTCGTGGTTACCAAAGGTTCAAGGGTTGCTTCTTTACTATCTAAGAATCTAACTTAACTTTCTTGTTAAGTTATTGTGAACACCGTCTGATGTTTCTTTATTTCTCCCTTCCTATTCTTCCTCCTCCATTCTTTATATATTGGGTGTTTTATTCTTTGCCTTTAGTTAGTATTTGGATGGTCTGGTTTCTTTGCTATGATTTTATTTTTTCTGGTGACATCTTTTTAGCCTTAGGGGTGCTTCCCCCTAGAGCAGTCCATTTAAGATATCCTGTAGTGGTGGTTTATGAGAGGCAAACTCTCTCAACTTTCGTTTGTCTGGAAATTGTTTAATCCCTCCATCATATTTAAATGATAATCGTGCTGGATACAATATTCTTGGTTCAAGGCCCTTCTGTTTCATTATGTTAAATATATCATGCCATTCTCTTCTGGCCTGTAAGATTTCTGTTGAGAAGTCTGATGATAGTCTGATGGGTTTTCCTTTGTAGGTGATCTTTTTTCTCTCTCTAGCTGCCTTTCATACTCTGTCTTTATCTTTGATCGTTGCCATCTTAATTGTTATGTATCTTGGTGTTGTCTTCCTTGGGTCCCTTGTGTTAGGAGATCTGTGGGCTTCCGTGGACTGCGAGACTATTTCCTTCCCCAGCATGGGAAAGTTTTCAGCAATTATTTCTTCAAAGACACTTTCTATCCCTTTTTCCCTCTCTTCTTCCTCTGGTAGTCCTATAATGCGAATATTGTTCCGTTTGGATTGGTCCCACAGTTCTCTTAATATTCTTTCATTCCTAGAGATCCTTTTATCTCTCTCTGCCTCAGCTTCTCTGTATTCCTGTTCTCTGATTTTTATTCCATTAATAGTCTCTTGAATCTCATCCAGTCTGCTGTTAAGCCTGTCGATGGCTTGTCTGATTTCTGCATTGTCTTTCCTCACTTCCCTCACTTCCTCCCTCAGCTCTTGCACATTTCTCTGTAGATTCGTCAGCATGGTTATGACTTTTATTCTGAATTCTTTTTCAGGAAGACTGTGCATTTCCGTCCCTTCAGACTCCTTCTCTGGGGTTGTCTGGTTGATCTTAGTCTGGATCATATTCCTCTGTCTTTTCATGGCTATAGACGTGGTTACTGGTAGTTGCCACATATGTCAGCTGGGCTTTTTAAGACTTTAGAAAGAAAAAAAAGAAGAACAAAAAAAGAAAGAAAGGAAGAAACAAGAAAAGAAAAAACAAACAACAAAAAAAACAAAACAAAACAAAAATGCCCACCGGGAGTGGAATCTGTGGGGATGCTGTAGGTGGCGCTGTTGCTCCACTATTCCCAAGCCGTGGCCACGCCGCTCTGCAGGGCCCTTTATAGCTCTGGCCAGGGTGGGAACGAATGAGAGGCTGGTGATCTCTGTGGGAGATCTAAGTTCAGTCACCCTTTCCCAGTCTCCAGCTAAGGGTTCCGAAACTCCCCAGGACTCCCACCCTGCTGGGCTGAGTGTGCTGGGGAGATCTGGCTCCTCCACTGGGCTCCTGTCTCTTTAAGACCACTGAAAAAAGCACACGCTTTTCTTCTTTTTTTTTCTTCCTTCCCTGGAGCCAGCTGCAAGCACCCTGGCGCATTCCCCACTCAGATCCTGCACCCTCTGTCTCTACAATCTCCGCTACACCACGCAATGTGTGTCAGCCCTCCCCGCGCAGTTCACCAGTGCTGGTTATTTCGTGGGCCTGTACTTCCATGCCCTTCTGGCTCTGAATCCTCTCCTCCCACCAGTGTGCTGGGGTGGGTGAGTGCTTGGGTCCTGCCGGGTCGCAGCTCTGTATCTTACCTGCCTCGCGCGGTGCCGAGTCTTCTCAGGTGTAGCTGCATGCTGTGCGCTTTCCTGTGTATTCTGGTCTCACTTTTAAGAATAGTTGTATTTGCTGTATTTTCATAGATAAATATAGTGTTGGGAGGAGATTTCTGCCGCCCTGCTTACACCGCCATCTTCCCGGAAGTCCTCTACCTGATTCTATGTCTTTTTATGATTCTGCCTGAAAAGGGTTTCTGTATCCTCACTTTTTTCCCTAGAGTATTCCTGTACTTCCTTCAAATGTCATCTCCTCCAGGAAGCTACCTTGGATATTCTTCTCCAGTGTAAATTGTCTTTATCTCTTATCTCCTCACTCATCTGTAAACGTCTCGAAGAGACTTTCCTTTATCTTTCCATTCATCGTGTCTAGCACAGTATATACCTAGTACCTAATGAGTGCTTGATAAATTTGTTGGACGAAAAAGGAGTCTTGGTGGGATAGTAGGATCTTACTCCCTCTAGGAAGTTGTTACTCTTGATATGGTTTTTCTCTACGTTTTCCACTGTCTCAGTCAGAGGTCAGTCACCCTCTAAGCTTTTATAAGACATAATAGTCCTCTGAATTGTCTTCCTTTCCTCTCTCCCTTTACCAATCTCCAACTTTCCTATTCATCCTCATTGTCGTCCCAGCTTAGGTTCTACCTCATCTGAAACATTCTCTGACCAGCTCAGCCAGAAATTATCTTTTAAACACTTATAAATACAACTTATTTAGTAAGTGTTATACATTACTTAATATTTCAGTTGTTTCTACACTATGTAAGGCATACAATGTGGTGCCTTACATACTTAAATACATATGTTGGAGACCTAGAGTTCATTCCTAGTATATAGGTCACAGTCACCCTCTCTCCTAACCTCCTTCCCTATCATTATGCTCTGGGACTTCAACATTTGTGACTTCACATTTACTCTATCACAGCAATGTCAATGGCTTTTAATAGCTATGACATATCTGCCACCAATTATCAACTAGAGCACATAATAAACTATAATTTCCCACCTTCCTAGATACAAACTGAAATTTCCCTTTCAATGCAACCTTCTACTCTTCTGCCTCTCTCGGTCATTCCCACCAAATCTGAACATCATTTGTCTCACCAGTTCTTCAGATCCTTTCTATTCTCCCAGTTCATTGATTTCATCCTGTCTTCCAAAGAGCCTACTGCTGTAGTCAGCTACTTTAATAATCAAGCAAACCAGTCTAGACTTCCTCATTGTCCTTCCTCCATTGTTCCTTCTTTACTAGTCCTTTGTTCTGGTTAACTCAGGCTATTTTCTCCATCCCAAGGTAACCAATAGTTAACTCATTAGTTACAAAGCCCTGCTGATTGGGACTTCTCCAAATTCATACTTATCTCAGATAAGTCTTTCTTGCTGTTTTGAATCATTGATATTTTCTGTAGTGCTGGTTCTACCCAGATTTTATCAAGATCTTCTAACCCACCAATCATTTTTTTATTCTCAAAAGACTGACCTCAGAAAAGCCAGGCCATTACTTCCCTAAATGTTTAGCCACCTCAAAATCTCTCTGCAAATTTCCCTTCCCACTCTCCTTTACAGCTGCCAAAGCTAACCTGTCTGCCTCTCCACATTTTGATCTAATGATCTCTCCTGAGACTTTAATTCTTTCCTTATCTCCTCTTTAAAGTAATTCAATTTTTAGTTTTTCTTTCTCAATTAGCCCCTTCCCCTCTCATGAAAATGATGCCGGCGTTCTTGTTCACAAAGCCAAAAAATGAGCTTCACAAACACTCAAGGAAGGAGAGCAAGGTACAGGCTTTTATTTAGAGATAAGGTGAGAGAAAAGAGCTCCTGGCTCATGCCAGGAGGGGACAAGAGAGCCCCGGGTGGTGCATTGTCTAGGGGGTTTTATAGGCAAATGAGGATTTTTTGAGAACATGAAAAAAAGGCTTAGGGGTGTGGACTTGTACCACCTGCCCTGCCCTCAAGGTGGGCTGGGTTGTTCTCTGCTTGCTAGGGCTGTTTACAGTGAAGTCACGGGTTATACTGAGATACCCTTCTTTATTTGTGAAACACTCAAGCATTCCAGGCCAAGTGGCTCCTGGCCTTTTGACCTTTAACTGACCTCACTGAAGATGTCTATATTCTTAGTCTGGTATCTTGATCCTAGAGAATTAGTGTGACCTTGACTTTGCATAATGCTTAACACAGAGTTTCAAAAGGGACTTCTTTGCCCATTGTTATATTGCTCTGACTGTAAATATCTCACCCTGCTTTTTCCGGAGGCCCTCACCCTACTCTGACTACACCCACGGTCCCTGTCTCAAAAACACACTAGATAGTCTTGCTTACCCTGGAAAAAAGAAAATCCTCTGCTGCTTCTTAATTCATTGCCATAATTCCTTTCTCTGCTTTACTGTTAATATTGCTACCACCTCATTACTCTTTAACCACTTGCAACTAGCTTTTGTCCTTTCCATTTTTAACTTCTCTGTCATGTCTATCCTGGTTTTTTCCTCTTACCACTCTGGTCATTTTCTCTGTGTCCCTTGCCAACTTTTCACCAGGTTTCTGCTTGGGACCTCTTTCTTCTACTTTATCCTTTGGTGACCCCATCTACTTCCACAACTCATATTTCGGTGAAGAAGTACAAATCTTATTCATATTTAGCTTTGTAAATCTGGGGAGAGGAAATCCCAGGACAAAATAACTCTAAAAACCGAAATCAGTCAAAGGGAGAAATAAAGTTTAAAACCTGTTTACTGCTTACAAACTGCAGTCCCGAGCCATCTCTCCTGCTCTGGCAGAAGCAAAACCAACACCCCCACCTCACCTCTCAGGTACAGATAAGCCCTCCTTGCCCAGGTAATTACCCATTGATATGGAGATGAACTTCTCTCCACCCCTGAGGAATGATGCAAATATGCTACAGCCATACTTCTTTCCACCCCTGAATGCCTATTGATATGCAGATGTTCTAAAGCCAGGCAGGATATTATGGAAATACTACAACTTTACCCACAGGCCACCCCTCCAGAAATCTTGCCTTACAATCTACTCGTTCCCCGTCTTCCGACCAAACTACTGACATACAATAGCAACAGCAATAAACTCACGATAATCCGCAAACCAGAGGATTCAGCCTATGCAGATTAAGTAAATGTACTTTACAGCACAATCTCTCACTGAGCACAAAATATGTCTAATACACTAACACACTATTATTATTACTTGGTACACCTGTTTACTCATTCCTAACAACCATGCTAGATTACTCACAAAACTTTTACCGAACATTAGACAAAGTCAAGCCTCTCTTTAAGCATTTTTTCTTGCCAACAGAAATAAAATCATGATAATCATCAAGACAGAGGATTTAGCTAGGTTCGAAGTCCCATACAGATTATGTCCAAAGCTCATCCATTTAAGCCATCACACAGCAGCTGCAGCCAGGGGGCACATCCAGGCCACAAGGTCTGTAGAAACAAATAACCGTGATCTTTGGGGGCCACTCTGCTGTTACTCCAGGAATACACAGGAGGCCAGCTTCCAGGCCTTTTACCCAAGGTGCCAGGAGGGCCAGCCGTTGACAATCCATGTGTTGAAACATCCAGGGCCGTGTCCATTTTATTCCTAATTGCTGCACCCGTCCTTGCAACACTTGTCCAATAAAGTGGGTGCTTCAGTCGCTCTCAATCACCTGTGGCTGGCTATAGGCTGCAAAGAGATGCTCTAGGCCCCTCTTGGTGGTTTGCTGACCTGAATAATATGCAGGGCACTCCTTCTGGGCTCGGCTGACTTCTTCAAAGGTCAATGATAAGCCCCACCGATGGGCTACAGCCCACATTGTCTTTTGCCCCACATGCAACAAATGCTGATGTAGCCATTGGGCCACATCAGAGGCAGACTTTCCTTCTAGCCAGCGCACCTGGCCCAATGTGTCTGCTTCTTCATTCCCTGGGGATACCAAAGGCAAATGACCTGTCACATGATATATGGTAGATGCCTGTGCCACACCACTCCGTGGCCTTTGGGTCCAGTCTCTCACCCACCCCGTGATGGGATAGGCGGTTATTACCTTGGTGAGAGCTGTTCTGGTGATGGACTCCATAGCCAGCAAGGCGTGGTACACAGCAGCCGGTTGCTTCTCTATCAAGCTGACCTCTGCTCCTTTCCATAGTTGTGACCAGGCTCCGCTGGCAGCAGGAGCAGCAGCAGTGGCAGAAGCAGTAGCCTTAGGCTCAGGCCACAGGCCGGGGTCAGCGCGGCCAGCAGCGGTGGTGGTGCCTCCACGACCACACGAGTGCAGACACATGTCCCTCGGCGTGAGCACCACTTCTCCCCATCATTTCTAGAGGCGGCCCTCCCAAAGGTCGCACTCATTATGACAGATTTCGGGTTCAGAGGAATCCTGTCAACTACCGCCAGATGTAAGTCCGGGGAGAGGAAATCTGGGGGCAAAATACCTCTAAAAACTGAAATCAGTCAAAGGGAGAAATAAAGATTAAAATCCGTTTATTGCTCACAAACTGCAGTCCGGGCTCTTCTCTCTTTCCTGCTTCAGCACAAGCAAAATCTGCCCTCCCTTCCCCTCTCAGGTACAGATAAGCCCTCCCTGCCCAGGTAATTACCCATTGATACAGAGATGAACTTCTCTCCACCCTTGAGGATGATGCAAATGCACTAAAGCCATACTTCTTTCCATCTCTGAATGCCTATTGATATGCAGATGTACTAAAGCCAGGCTAGACATTCTGAAAATGCTGCAATTTTACTCACAGTGGTGTTTGAAATAAGCTTTAAAGAATTTAGAAGATTTCCAGGGAAAGAACTAAGGAGGGGTATTGCAGGCAATGGGCATAGCAAGGAGGCTAGAGAAAAAGAATTGAATCCAGAACATGGAGGGCTTTGAATGCTGGAATAAGGAATTTGTGAATACTTCAGTAATCCACGAGAAAGATTTAAAGTTTTTAGGCTAGAGAGTGGAAGATTAGAAATATTCACCAGAAAGATTTATCTAGTGGTAATGAATAAAAATAATTCAGAATTCCAAGCCAAGAGATACTAGAGGTGGGTAGTTTGGCTAGGAGTCTACAGCAATAATCTAGGTGAGAGATAATTTGGATTTAAACTAGAAATGTGTTTAAATGTAGTTTAGAATAGAAAACAGTGAACCAAATTGAGTCTTTGGCAATAGAATCCATTAGCAGATGATTGAATACAGAGAATGAAGACTCCAGGTGCCTCAGGGTGAGTGTATAAACAATACATTTAAGAAGAGGAGTCCATTTGGGAATGGAATTGGAAGCATACAGAAAATGACGTGTTCAGTTTTGAATAACTGACTTTAAAAGCCAATGAGCCATTTGGTGGGGATATCCAGACAATTGAGACTTAGGATATATGATTTCTGTGATCTCAGTATCTGAAATTTTAGGTTTCTAGGAAACATAGATCTGGACTTTGGGAGAAAAGTAGAAGCTTGTGGATAAAATTGTAATATTTCCAGAATTTCTCGCCTGGCTTTAGTACATCTGCATATCAATAGGCATTCAGAGGTGGAAAGAAGTATGGCTTTAGTGCATTTGCATCATCCTCAAGGGTGGAGAGAAAAGTTCATCTCTGTATCAATGGGTAATTACCTGGGCAGGGAGGGCTTATCTGTACCTGAGAGGGGAAGGGAGGGCAGGTTTTGCTTGTGCTGAAGCAGGGAAGAGAGAAGAGCCCGGACTGCAGTTTGTAAGCAATAAACGGATTTTAATCTTTATTTCTCCCTTTGACTGATTTCGGTTTTTAGAGGTATTTTGCCCCAGATTTCCTCTCCCCGGACTTACATCTGGCGGTAGTTGACAGGATTCCTCTGAACCCGAAATCTGTCATAATGAGTGCGACCTTTGGGAGGGCCGCCCCTAGAAATGATAGAGAGAAGTGGCGCTCGCGCCGAGGGACGTGTGTCTACACTCGTGTGGTCATGGAGGTGCCACCACCGCTGCTGGCTGCACCGACCCCGGCCCGTGGCCCGAGCCCAAGGCTACTGCTTCTGCCACTGCTGCTGCTCCTGCTGCCGGTCGGAGCCTGGTCACAACTATGGAAAGGAGCGGAGGTCCAGGTCAGCTTGATAGAGAAGCAACTGGCTGCTGTGTACCATGCCTTGCTGGCTGTGAGAAACACACTCTGGTCCAAACTCAGTAAGTAGACACTGAGACGAAGAGAACAGTGGAGCGAGGCTTTAATGACGGTCTTGCAAGATCGTCTGGTGGGCAGGCACACCTGAGGCTGTTGACGCCAAGTAATTTATCCCCTAGTATGTGAGTCCCTCCCCTGGTTCCTCATTGGCTGAATACTATAAGGTTCACATTCTTTCCGGGATGTCACCTAAAGCCAGTTATATCCACATTGGGCCTTCTCTTACATTTGTCTTAATTTCATTGGTAGGTTTAAAAAAACTCAAACAGATATAGCCAGGCCTTACCAATTCCCCACCCCCACTCTCACTCTCAGCCTGAGCAGCTTGCTTCCTGGCATATTTTCCACCATGTGGCCCTTTGTTAATACCTTACTGTTAAAATGTTTAAACCTCCTGGTAGGAATAAATCACATTTAGGTTTTATGCTTTTTGTCACACTGGCTACGGAACCCACTGCTGGAACAGCTCTGACCAAGGTAATAACCACCTATCCCATCGCAAGGTGGGTGTGAGACTGGACCCAAAGGCCATGGAGTGTTGTGGCACAGACACCTACCGTATATCATGTGACTGGCCATTTGCCTTTGGCATCCCCAGGGAATGATGAAGCAGGTACACTGGCCCAGGTGCATTGGCTAGAAGGAAAGCCTGCCTCTGATGTGGCCCAATGGCTACATCAGCATTTATTGCATGTGGGGCAAAAGACAATGTGGGCTATAGCCCATTGGTGGGGCTTGTCATTGACCTTTGAAGAAGTCAGCAGAGCCTGGAAGGAGTGCCCTGCACGTTATGCAGATCAGCAAACCACCAAGAGGGGCCTAGAGCGTCTCTTTGCAGCCTATGGCCAGTCACCAGTGATTGAGAGCGATCAAGGCACCCACTTATTGGACATGCATTGCAAGGATGGGTGCAGCAATTAGGAATAAAGTGGACATGGCCCTGGACATTTCAACACATGGACTGGCAATGGCTGGCCCTCCTGGCACCTTGGGTAAAAGGCCTGGAAGCTGGCCTCCTGTCTATTCCTGGAATAACAGCAAAGGGTCCCCCCACAATCACGGTTATTTTTCTTAGAGTCCTTGTGTCCTGGATGCACCCCCTGGCTGCAGCTGCCACGTGATGGCTGGAATGGATGAGCTTTGAACTTAATCTGCATGGGACTTTGAACCCAACTGAATCCTCT
Source organism: Phataginus tricuspis (assembly GCA_029783875.1). Taxonomy (NCBI): domain Eukaryota; kingdom Metazoa; phylum Chordata; class Mammalia; order Pholidota; family Manidae; genus Phataginus; species Phataginus tricuspis. The sequence continues at coordinate 3,399,684 of JAQQAC010012408.1, read as the reverse complement.
GGCTTGAGAATTATCATCATTGTGTTGCTGCTGTCAAGAAAAAAATGCTTAAAGAGAGGCTTGACTTTGTCTAATATATTGTAAAATTTTGTTAGTAATCTAGCATGGTTGTTAGGAATGAGTAAACAAGTATATAAACATATTTTGGGCTTAGTGAGAGATTGTGCTGTAAAGTACATTTACTTAATCTGCATATGCTGAATCCTCTGGCTTGAGGATTACCATGATTTTATTGCTGTTGCTATTGTATGTTACTAGATTGGTTGGAAGAGGGGGAACCAGTAAATTATAAGGAGGGGTGGCCTGTGGGTAAAATTGTAGTATTTCCAGAATATCTCTCCTAGCTTTAGAACATCTGCATATCAATAGGCATTCAGAGGTGGAAAGAAGTATGGCTTTAGTGCATTTGCATCATTCCTCAGGGGTGGAGAGAAGTCATCTCCATATCACTGGGTAATTACCTGGGGAAGGAGGGCTTCTCTGTACCTGAGAGGTGAGGGGAGGGACGGTGTTGCTTCTGCTGGAGCAGGAAAGAGAGAAACGGCCCCAGACTGCAATTTATGAACAATAAACGGGTTTTAACCTTTATTTCTCCCTTTGACTGATTTCGGTTTTTAGAGGTATTTTGCTCTGGGATGGATTTCCTCTCCCCGGACTTACAACCACCTCTGACACACAGTCTTCTTTTGGACCCCATACTGAATATTAGCCTTCATTTGAACCCATGTAGCACTTTATTAACACTTTTATTTCAATGCTAATCAGATTTTGCCTTTTATGATAATAATCTGTGTATTCCAGTGCTTGTCAAACTTTTCCTTTAGAAAAGGATTATATAGAAAATTTCTAATTATACAGAAAAATGAATAGATAGCCCGAAGGTTATCTGTCACAAGACACTCCCTGGAAAATTAAAATTTAATATGAATTTTGCAGTGTTATTACTAGTAGACTTTTTTAATATAAAAAATATTGTGGTAGTAGGGTTGGTGGGGGGGACCTGATGAAGGGGGTAGTTTAATCATCACAATATTGCTCATGTAATTGTAGGTTAATGATACTAAAATAAAATAAATTGTAAAAAAAAATATATATATATTGTGGCTACCACTCCAGGATGACGTGTCGATTTAATCTTGGGGATTCAGGGTACACCTGGCACACTGTGAAGGACCCCCTCAACCTCAGCTCCAACACCCACTAATAAGCTTTCAAAAAGCAGAGACTGCCTTACTATCCAAGTATCCCCTGTAAAATTAATACAGTACCATCTACAAACAGACCTTTAAAGAAATATTGTACTGTGACTCCAGATTGGTTAACTAGTGTTAACTATTTACCAAATGTTTACCATATACCTAGAACTGTGATGTTTCAAGCTTTGTCTTCATGGGATGACCCCTTACAAGTATAACAGTGTATTTACGAGTTAAATCATGGAACGTATGCCATTTGTGTTCTGCAAAATGACTTGGATTGAGGAGTCAGTCTCTCCTTTCCACAAACCAAATGACACATGGGAATGATGTTGAGTATCACTTTAAAGTTCACTCTCACTTCCAAATTATTTAAGATCGACCATTTTCTGCTAACAAAGCACAATCCTCTCCACCTTGAAATAAAAGGCGTACATCCTTTAGCTCCCGTTTGAAACTCGGCAACGCCTGCCGAGAACCGAGAATGGTGTAAGAAGTCTGATCCCACCACCAGAGCAAAATTGCCAAAGCTAGCAGTGCCGCCCCCACCATCTCCCATGGGCTTCCAATTGGTCCTTGTGGCTCACTCTCTTTCCAGATTGGTGTTCCAGCTTGCCCGTCGCCTCCATCCCGCCTTTAGCCAGCAATTATTGGTAGGTCGTTACGTCATTGCCGCATCTACCCCACTTCTATTGGCTCCCACTGGAAAGGGCGGCCGCGGCGTCACACGCAAGAGCCGCCATTTTGACAGAGCAACCTTAGTGACAGGAGCCGAAGCAGCCGTGCAGGTTGTCCCTGCTTCCCCTCCCCCTTCCCTTCTCCGGTTGACTTCCTGGGCCCCCTACTCGCCACAGTCCCGGCCCCGCCATGTCCCAGAAACAAGAAGAGGAGAACCCTGCGGAGGAGACCGGCGAGGAGAAGCAGGTGAAATGGAGGGGGTGCGGGCTGGCGAGGGGGCGGGCGAGGAGGGGGCGACCGTGATGGGGCGGGAGACGGTCTCCCACCGCTGCGGATTGGCCGCCATTGTCTCAGGTCCCGCAGCGGTTGGCTACTTCATACGTCACGCAAGCAGACTAAAGTTGTGCTATAATTGGTCGAGCTTGGGCGCAGGGCGGGTGTTTGGAAAAACGGAGTGAATGAAAGGGGGCCGGTGGTCCTAAGATGCAGTGTGTGTTCTTGGCTAGCAGGTGTTAATGACCGGACAACCCGGCTGCGGCCAGCATCCTAAATCCTCAGAAAGATACGAGTTGAGGTAAAGACTTTTACAAAGGACCAGCACTGGGGGTAGGGAGAAGAGAAATTATTACCATGTTTAGTTTAAGGCTAAAACTTTCTCAAGAGATCTGTTTTGACGGTTGGGGTTGGTCTGTTGCCCACCTTCAGTGAGAACCGAACAGGATTGTAGAGGACTAGAATTCCATACAGAATAATGGAGGTTAAACCTAGAAAGACACCGGGAGCGTCGTGACAAGAAAGACGCCACCTTATTCCTCCAAGACATCCAAGGCAGCGGTACTATGCTCGCCCGCAATTGTGTGATGAAAGCACGCGAGATCCACTTCTTCTTGGGTTTAGGTCCTTTTCAAAAATTACTAACGGGCAGTGGGGCCCACAAAAAGCAAGAAGAGAATACCACCACCAGTGAAAGCCCCTGCAAGCCAGTTGAGCTTTTGGCTGTTACCCAAACTTTCATCACTTGCACCACTAAAGAAGGTGTTGACTTTTTCTAAAAACTGGGTAAATACCTATGTTTATCGCAGCACTATTTACAATAGCCAAGAAATGGAAGCAACCTAAGTGTCCATCAGTAGATGAATGGATAAAGAAGATGTGGTATATATACACAATGGAATACTATTCAGCCAAAAGAAGAAAACAAATCCTACCATTTGCAACAACATGGATGGAGCTGGAGGATATTATGCTCAGTGAAATAAGCCAGGCAGAAAAAGACAAGTATCAAATGATTTCACTCGTATGTGGAGTATAAGAAGAAATAAAGAAACTGAAGGAACAAAACAGCAGCAGACAAACAGAACCCAAGAATTTACTAACAGTTACCAAAAGGAAAGGGACTGGGGAAGATGGGTGGGAAGGGAGGGATAAGGAGGCATTACAATTAGCACACATAATGTGGGGGGGGCACTGGGAAGGCAGTGCAACACAGAGAAGACAAGTAGTGACTCTGTAGCATCTTACTACGCTGATGGACAGTGACTCTAATGGGTGGTGGGGTCTTGATAATAGGGGGAGTCTAGTAACCATAATGTTGCTCATGTATGATACATTAATGATACAAAAAAAAATCCTGGGTAATACTAGTGAACCTATTGTATCTCAGTTCTCCCGAGGTTAGAAACAGTGTCCTTTCCATCTGTTTACCTATCATCTTCCTACCATAATGTTTGTGGAAATGCTAAAGCAACGTTGTCCCATTACTGAGGTGGAGTGTTTTTGGAGACCATAGCTGTAGCTTCCTCCACAGAGAGACTTCTCAGATGACTATCTTACACTCTGAGTAAGGAGGGAACATCTTAGCAGAATTATTTGAGTTCCCCCTTACCTGTTCTGTATGTTAGCTTTCCTACTCATCTTGTATCATCAGAAGTTCTGGCTAGCTCTTTCCTCTCGTTGTCTTTCCTAGCTTCTGTGCTTAGTGAGCTATGGCTCATTCTGATTAAAGTATTGTGTTTAGTTACTACCTTTAACCCAATACTCACATCATGGAGGTGGTTCCCTGGGTGTAGTGTGAGAACTAGCTTGTCTTTTTCTTCTCACAATACAGTCATCTTGAGCTTTAGGGATTTGAACAAAGGTCCAGCTTTATTATTATTATTATTTTGGTCCAGCTTTATTTAAGAGCAGAGTGGAAATAGCATGTTTCCAAGTGGGTGGATCTCCAGGAAAAGTTGATAGTATAAAGGTTTATTAGATATTAGAAGCAGTTTCTTCTCAGTCATTAATTTTATTGGTCCATTTGTTTCCTCTAGGACACACAGGAGAAAGAAGGTATTCTCCCTGAGAGAGCTGAAGAGGCAAAGCTAAAAGCCAAATACCCAAGCCTAGGACAAAAGCCTGGAGGATCTGACTTTCTCATGAAGAGGCTTCAGAAAGGGGTATGGGGTACAATCTCTTACTCTCTTACTCTGGAACCAGAGGAGACTTTAGGGATGAGATCTGTGGAGGTTCTGAATTCTCATCTGGATGTTTTGTTGCTGAGCAGTAGAAAGGAGGAATTAGGAACCTGTAAAAAGCAAAGCAAATTATTGTAAATCCCTGATAACGGTATCAGTTATCTTCTGATTGCCCATATAAGATATTACAGCTTAATATAGGGACTTTGGGGTGTGGGGATATTGGGAGGGGAATAAAGAAAGGAAAGATTTTAGAGACTGGTGGTCATTTGCCCATTTGGATGGTGAGAGTTTTAGGGACTAAATTTTTTAGGATTAGAGCTACATTTCAGGGTATGTCATTTCAGAAAAGGAACAAACCATCTGTCCTATAGATTTCTCCAACCTGAAATGAATAGATTTCTTCAGACCCTTGAAGTTAGGACCAGCCATTAACTGTACTCCCTGAAGACTTATTTTTCTTGTCCAGAGTGGTCCTCCTCACCAAGGGAGAGTCCACCTTCATAGCCACCCAGCTCCTGCTCAGGTGTCTCAGTTCCCAGAGGTACCTAAAGCTGACTGAGGGATCCTAGGTCATTCAGCTACAGTGTGTTGCTCTGAGTGAAACGGGCCCCGTGGAGAACCCTGGTTGCTGCGTCTTAGTCACAGGTGGTGATGGGGTGCTGATGTGCAGTCTGCCTTGCTGCAGGCGAGTCGGGTAGGCGGGCTGTCACACCGTGGGAGTCAGAGGGAAGATACGTGTCCTCACGAGAAGCCCTGTTTCTGTTCATGGTTTGAGAGCATAGTTTTTAATTTAAGAGATTGATCTCCTATTGATTGTTAGGATAGCCCCAGGCTGACCCTTCTGTATATCTATTCATTTCTGTTTCTCCAGAACCAAACTCATTTGAGACTACTAGATCGTCAGTAAGCCTTTGTGAATAGTTAGTAATTTGGTTAAACCATCCTGTGCTTATGGCACTACACAGGATGTGGGTGCAAAGGATACAGGGGCTCTCTTATCTCCAAAAATACATACTGCTGTGAAACTGCTTGCACACCTGAAAAAGTCAGAACATGTTGGGGAGAGGATGTAAGTACATGTAATTAATGCTGAGCTATGTATGCATGAGGTTAATCGAAGATGACTTGAAAGATCTGAATGTAGGTGAGGGTTTATAATAAATGTGAGTTTCCTTGCTTTCGAGGAAGGCCAGGGCTCCTGGCTCACCTAAACCTCCATCTTGTCTCTCAGCAAAAGTACTTTGACTCAGGAGACTACAACATGGCCAAGGCCAAGATGAAGAACAAGCAGCTGCCAAGTGCAGGAGCGGACAAGAACCTGGTGACCGGCGACCACATCCCCACCCCGCAGGATCTGCCCCAGAGAAAGTCCTCACTCGTCACCAGCAAGCTCGCGGGGTAACCTGGGCCCCTCTTCCTCTCCCCTTCCTCACCCACTGGACTTTTATATATCATAGGCAGGGATTGAATAGGCACCTAGTTATGTCTTCTCAGCTTGCTAGCCAGAAATGGCTGTGATTCTGCTGGGGGTCACTGAGAAGGTAATGTGAGTTGAAGAGGGGCTCTGAGTTCATTTCCTTGGTAAAACTAAGATTTTCACACCCTCACTGTAGCCCATGTAGGGACAGAAATAAGAAACTAGGATTGGATAATGTTCCAAACTCTCTTTTTCTTTGTATGAGAAACTGGAGAGATGGGATTTCTCCTTTTGGAAAAGAATATCCCAGAATTGGTTAGGCTAAGCCTCGGGATTAACACAGCAGGTTTAAAATCCCAAGGCTAACCTGACTTACCTGGGAAAGGTAGGTTGGTTGAGATCTGTTTTTTGTGCTTCTACATGTTGTGTACCTTAGGCTGCTTCTGCTTCATGTTTCCATTACAGCAGGTTTAGAGAATTCTCAAAAAGAAAAACTGATTTGTTTGCCTAAAACAATGCCCATTTAACTTCACTTAGTCAGTGTCTTTTAGAGTGTGCCCTGGCTCTTAAATAATGTAAAGATTAAAGGACATTATTCACATAAAATGGGCACCTTCTCTCTCTCTTCCAGCATGTTGCTTTCAAAAGTATCATGGGATAGTGGACAGAGCACTAGTTTAGGAGTCAAGATATCTGGGCCCTAGTTATCCTCAGTCTTGGTAGAACTGCTCTGTGACCTTGGTCAAGTCATTTAACCTCTCTGGATTTCTGTTTCCTCATCTGTAAAGTAGAGTTGAATATAGATAAGACTGATACTGATTTTAAAACCCTACAACTGCCATCTGGAAAAAATAAGTGCTATTCGTTGTGAAACTGAAAGTGAGGAAGGCCCTTGGATGAGCCTACAGAGGGGAACCATTTGAAGACCCCATAGAGAGAGGGGAAGCTGAGGTTTGGGGGTTCTAAATTCAGGCAAGAGGGCCCCGTAAGTATCATGGCCTTGGGTGTTAAGAAAGCCACGAAGCGTCTTGCCTCTGCCCCCACCTACTTTCCTGACCTACGATCAGCCTTCGCTGCTAAAAGCTGCTCTGGCAGCCAAACTGGAGGCCTGAGGAAACATGCTCAGTCATGCACATGTGGAGTCCCAGATTTCAGATGTAATGAAATGTCAGGTGTTTTGTTAGGGAGACAAAAAGAAAACAAGTGAGCTGAGCTAGCCTCCAGGGCTTGGTCCTATGGCAGGGCTGGAGCAGCAGGTTCTTAGGAGGTGATTCACCTTCAAGGAATCTAGGGAAGGCGGTTAGGAAGAGAAGAAAGGAACACTGAGAAATCTCCATCTCCCTAGAGCTTACTAACCTGGCTTCTGGGCTCTGAGGGGGAGTCGCAATGCTGATCCATGAACAGATGGAGGAAAGGGCTTGTGGGTGGCCAACACCTTCAGTCTAGTTACCGCTATCTTTTGGCCTGAATCTCACTGATGCAACCTGCTAGATATGACAGAGAGGGCCAGCATGAGGGCTGACTGTTCAGGAGAGCAGGATGCTGTCGTCCTTGCCCTCTTACCGCTAGATTCTGATATGCCAAACATTTGGCGTCATCAAATGACTGATGAACTTCCTTATGCGCATGTTGGGGGATGGGGTGTGTATCTATTTCTTTCCTGACTGACCATTCACTTTTCAGGCTGTCATTCAGATTGGATAGGAAAGAGTTGGTGAGGGAAGAATGGAGAGAGCAGGATCCCTGGATTTCCTGGCCCCCAAACTCCTTGACTGTCACTTGTAATTGTATATAATTTTTGTGTTCTTGCTCCATTTCCTCATGCTGTCTTCCTTAGTCTAAAGTCTATGTGGGAAGAGGAAAATGCTGAACATCCTTGTATAGTTTCCTCAACTGTCCCAGCCATGTTGTACATAGATATGTCATGTTATTATATATATAAATATATATATAATTTTGTACGTTTTCTTCATCTCCGATCTTCTCGAATTTTGTACTTTTTTTCTCTTCTGCCTGAACTACTTTCTCTGTTGGTCAGTTTGAATCTTCAAGCCTGAGGTAACAATGAGTCTGGTTTTAGGAAGGAATAGAAGAAAGAGGGAAATCAGAAAACTGTTGGTCTTACTTTCTCTCTACATGATTATCTTCAAGGCTAAGATAACAAAGAAACAAGCTACATTCTGTATTTGCCACCTGTTTATATTGCATAAAGCACATAACTTCCATTGCAGAGATGGTCATTTCAAAGTCCAGATCCAAATTGCTTTGATTGAGCTTAGCTTGTCAAGTCTACTCCAAACGATTATGTGTTCTGTCTGGCCCCGGCCCCCACACAGTCACCGCCTTGTCGCTGTGCGTCCCCGTTCAGCCTCTGCTGCTGTACGTGGCCGTGGCTGTGCCTACTCTAAGCTCGTCACCTTACACCCCTACAAACATCCAGTTATTTTTGTCTTGTCTAAAGAACTGTTTTTCTGTTTTCATGGTTATCTCCAAAATGGCAAACATTTTTTTTTTTTTTTTTTTGTACATGGGGAAAAGATTGAAATTCTCCCTTTCTCTCTCTCTTTTTCTAACTTTCTATGGAGAGGATTGAGGCATGTGCCAGAAAGCCTAATGATGAAGTGCGGAAGAGTCATGGGGTACAGACCGGGATGGAATTTAGGATTTTTTCCCTTATTACTTGACAGTGTTTTCTTTTTCTTCTTCTGTGTTCATCCACAGTGGCCAAGTTGAATGATGCTGCCCGGGGCTCCGCCAGATCCCGAGACGCTGCCCCCCTGGGTCCTGTGCCGGCTCCTGCCCCTCCCTGCTTTTGCAGCCAGGGGTCAGGAGGTGGCTCGGGCGCGGGCTGGAGAGGCAGAAGCCCCTGCCTGTCGGTGTCCCAGCGCATGGAGCCCCTTGGGCTGAGCACCAAGACCTTGAAACTTTTTTGTTTTACCTTTTTCCAAATGACTGTTGGGAGAAATCTCAGTGAAATCCTGGAGGGAATGGGGAATGTTTGAGAGGATGGGGTGGGAGATTTAGGGGAATATGAATTAGAGACTGGGGTTGATAAAAAAACATTCCTTATTATCCTCCTTCCTAACCATGTGGCTGGTGTGGGATGAGTGTGAGGGGTAGAGGTGGAGTAGACTAAGGATGAGGGGTTCTAATTCATCTCCGCAGAAAAATACTTTGTTTGCTTGGATGTGGCTGGGGACTTGGTGTCAGATAAAAGAAACTGTCCACCTAAATATGACAGATGCAAACAGCTCCTCTGGTTCTGCAGAACAAGCTGAGAATGCAATTAATGTTAATGGTTCATTTAAAAAGTGCTGTCCTTGAAATAGATTTGCTTGGGGAGAGGGACAGTGAATGTGGGGAAAAGGGGCCATGAGAGTGGAGCCCCACAGAGCCCAGGGGACTTTTTCAGTATCTGAAATAAAAAAAGAAACGACAACGACCTATGAAAAACCCAACCCACAAATACTCTGAAGCAGTTGGTGTGTTTTATTGGGGTTTGGGGGAAGGGAAGAAAACAAGACTGAAGACCCCATTCAGGAAGATTCTAAGGGACACGGGCCCTTAATATGGGATATGGCTGGGGTCCCTTCTTGTGTCACTCAAGGAAAGAGAGCAAGGATGTTGGCGTACAGCCCAGGGCTTTTCCTGACTCCTGTCACCCCTTTGTTTTGTAGCTGATGAGGAAGGTGCATCAGCCTCAGGTGTTGGCTCAAGATGAGAGAATTGATGTGTTTATTTGACCTAAATGGTTTATTGAGACCTAACACAGTCCAGGCTAAGCTAAAAAGGAGGCCCACTCTTCTTTTCTCTTTCAGTCCTCATTCCTTCACGAGTTCTTAATGTCTGTGAAGGAGAAATGTGACCTCTAAGAAACTCAAGGCCTTCTGCTTACGGCCAGCAGGAGGCAGCGTTACTTCTCATGGTGTCCCAACCATCATTGGAATCCTGCCACTGAAAACTTTAAAAATTACTTGTGAATGTAATACACAAAAATGTTACCAAAGGAGAGGCAACTCATACCTGTCTCTCCCCCAACCACACCAACATTCACACTTGGTAGATTGAACCTACCTTCCTATTTTGCCCAAGTTTGATTAGGAGAGTTTATAGGATTTTTCCCAAATTTGATTGACTTCTCAAGTGAGTATGCACTAACAGAAATAAGGCCCAGGAGACCTGGATAGTCCAGAGAAATCTCCATCTTGAGGGGAAAGGCACTTCTAAACTGGAGTAGGAATGTTGTTCTTAGTCTCTAACTCCTCCTTTCTCTTTAATCAGAAGCTTCTAAATAAGTTTGCAACTACTCAGGATGTGACTGATTTAGCCAGCGGATTGTGATGCCTAGAAACCATCGGCCTTTCTGAACAGCATGCTAGACATGAGTGAGCCAGGTGGTATGCAGATATATTAAAGAAAGGCATTCCCTACTTCTTTAGGATTGATAGTCTATCTGGAAGAAAATACATGAAAATTTTTTGTATTTAGAAAGGTATAAACTCAAAGCTAGAATATATATTCATCTTAAATACATATATATGTTATATATAAATTAGTATTTATTGTGGGGGGATTAGTGAATCTTCTCATCCTTGTTCCTCTTAAACCAATCCCATGACTTCTTTTTGACAATGTCCTGAGTTTGTCTGCCAGGTGGATCCAGTTGGGGGGAGTAAGATCAGTGAGGCTGAGTGTGGGAACACTTTTGAGTCAATGTAGTTTCATTTTAGTGCAGTAAGGAAGTCGAGCTATAAGAATAAGTTACTTATAAGGTGGCAAAGCTTGTTTACTGGAGAGCTTGAGTTAGAATCTAGGCTTTTTATATGATTTTTCCATTCCTTGTTTCTCTGGTCCTTAGTTTTAAGCTGTACCCTTAAAAGAAATGTTTGTGGCTCTACTTCAGTTTAAAACTTGATATTCCTTCTCCTTTAATCCCTCACTTGAGGGCTATGCAACCACAGCACACTGATTCTGCAGTGCCTCAAATAGCTGTTCTGCCCACTATTTTGGCTAGGTATTTTTTGAAATCTTTATTCCCAAGAGTGGGGTCACCTCCAGTGTGGTTGAGTTAAGGATTGTGCTGACAAGCCTCTCAGCCATCTGATAGGCAGTGCGGCATGAATGAAGTCACCATTGTTAATGTGACTTCACCAGAATCATTTATTTTAAGCTGATGTGGCCTGGGCATGGAAAACACAGGCAAAAGAAAAATAGTTCATGGAGTTGCTATTGAGATTATATAGTAAGCCAGCAGCATAACGACCTCTACTGGGCCTAACCTCCTCTTGAGGGAGGTTAATAAGGAATAGGAAGATTTCTTGAGAAGCTAAGACATGACAGTGGCATACAAATAAAAAAGCAAATTAATGTAGTTTAAAGAGTCAAGGGAAGGAGAGACAGGAGATGAGTTGTTAGCTGAATTTTCTCAGAAATCAGGACTTAACTAATACAGATGAGGTGAGGCCTCCCATGCTCAGAAAGAAAATCCTTTAATTTACATGTAATGGTTGAACACTCAATTCGCGATTGGAAATACTAGCTATTATTGAGCAGACAGACAGTATAAGACATGGTGTCTTCCCTGGAGGAGCCTGAAGCCTCACTGATGATAATACTTCTACGTAGTCAACAGTGGTAAAAGAATTCTGAGAAGGAAAAATTTTAAAGGCTTGGAATCGTTAGGTAAACATTAGTGGAGAAAGTGGAAATTGAACTGGGCCTTTGAAAGATGGGTAGTATTTTAATAGCCTAGTTCAATTATAAGTGTACACAATATGCCAGGTTACTGGCATGTGCTACTAAAATATCAGATGAGTGGTATGTGAGGGTGTCTTTCAAGGAGGTTACACTCTGGAGGGGAAACTACCTGTGAAGAAATGATATTACAGTGTTAAACTTACAGCACTAGCAGCCTCGCTGCATGGGGCAATAGGGACAAGTAATTAATAATAATTGCCAAATGTCTAAAATGCTTACTATGTGTCAGGCCCCATACTAAGTGCTTAATTTACATCTCGCCTAATCCTCACAACAATTCTACAAAGTCGGTAGACTTACTATTGCCGTTATACAAATGAGAAGACTGAAACAGTGAGTTGTCCAAATCACGCAGCTCCTGAGAGTGTGGACAGGAGTCACTCCATTACCTGCAGAGGAATGGGGAGAAGAGTGGTCAGGAAAGGTTCCATGGGTTAAATTCTGAAGAATGAACAAGTTCTCCAGAAAGGTACGGTGCAAAGGGCATTTTGGTAGAGGCACCAACACGCAGAGAAGGATGAGACAGCACAGAGCCTGTGTTGTTTCCTCAGTAGCAGCATTGGAGTGAGTTCTGGGGAGTGGCTGGAGCCCAGGCCAGGAAAGTAGACAGGAACAAGATTGCAAAGGGTATGTATGGCAGGCAGGCAGGCAGGCCTAGGAACCACTGAGCGGATTCCACAGGAGACACCTGGTCGGATCTGCATTTTAGATAGGTCACTGACTGACTACGTGGAGAAGGGATTTAAAGGTGATGGATTTAGTGATGGGCTGGTTCTAGTGTCCAGCTGCCTGGTTTTAAGTCCTGATTTTGACAACTCAGGATAAGTTTCTTAAACTCCCTTGGCTTCAATTTACCGATTGGTGAAAGGAGTGATGTACCTACCTTAAAGGATTGTTGAGGTGATTGAATGAGATAAAACATGTAAAGCCTTTAAGAAGCTTATAAACTATATGGGGACATAATAAAGATGGGTAAACAAGACAATTAAAATACAAAAATTCAGTGCTAAGACAGGGATAGCAAAAAATGCTCTGGAAGCATAGAGTAGGGGCACTCACCTGATTTGGGGGGTGGGAAAACAATCAGGAAAGTCTCTTCACAGAAAGTAGCTTCTAAGCCAAAATATGATGGAGTAATAGGATTTAGGTAAAGCAGTTAAGATTGGGAAAGGGAATCTTCCAGGTGAAAGAGACAGTGTGTAAAAAGATTAAGAGGCACTACATTCTGGAAACTCAGTAATTGAAAGTGGCTGTTGCATAGCATGCAAGGGAGGCCAGAAATGGGTGGAGGGAAGCAAGAGTCAGATCACAAAGGGCCCTTTGGACTTTACCCTGGAGACAGTGAGAAGCTGCTGTTTAAGGACTTTGAGCAAGGGAATGACATGATCAAATTGGCTTTTTAGGATATCTTTCAAACTACAATGCAAGGAAGAGATGGAGAGAGTAGATTGATGTATTAGAGGTGCTGTTAATAGTTGAGAAGGAATATGGCTGTTGTGAAGAAGATGCATCAAGTCGTGGTATAAGTTTGAAGTAACAATGAAATACCTAAGTGGAATTCTGTACTACATTCAGTAAACTCTTACCATAGGCTAGTGGAGTTATGATCAAGACAGACTCTTTTAAGTTGTTACAGTACTGTAGGTTAGATATAATTAGGAACTAAGGACAGTAACAGCAGGGATGAAGAAGAGTGGATAGATTCAAGAGATACAGGGGAAGTACAATCAACAGAACTTGATGTGTGATATGGAACTTGGGAACAGACAGGAATCTAATAAAAAATTCCCAGGTTTCTGGCCTGGGTTACTGGGTAAATGATGATGCCATAACCCAGATGGAGAATACAACCAAAAGAGCAAGGTTAGCAAGGAAGATTATTTCAATTCTGCAGAAGGGTTGATAGGAGGTGCCTATACGACATTCAGCAGTAGGTGACCAGCACGTCGACTTGATTTTATGAGTCTAGAAGTTGGAGAAGTCAAGATAAGAAATACAGATTCTATGGACTTGGGATATACTGTTAAAACCATGAAAGTGAAAGCATATAGAGCAGAAAGACTGGAGAGCCGACCCTGATGAAGATTCCCATCTGAAGGGAATAGAGAAAGGTCTCAAAAGAATCAGGAAGATGTGGTGCCCAAGGACAAGAGTTTAATAGAGGAACTGGATAAGTCAATAGTATAAAATGCTATTGGAGGTTAAATGTAAAAAAAAAAAAAATGAGACTATCTCACTTATATAATAAAAAGCCCCCCAAAATTTCAGGAAAGAAACGTGCCAAAATAGCAGACAATTCTATTTGTTAAAATTATGGCTTAGAGGGTGTGTCTGTGTCTACTTTCTGTACTTTTCAAGACTGGCAACAAGCCTGTATTTGATAATTAGAGGTCATTTTAGTTCAAAAACAATCATAAAAAATTTTTTAAATGGACTAAAGGGTGTCCATTTGATTTGGTGATTAATAACTTTTTTGAGACCAGTTTCAGTGACTTGGTAGAAGAAGAATTTTGCTTGTAGAACTGAGTGGTATGGGAAAGTTCTGTTTGTTAGTGTTGTTTTAAGATAGTAATAATTATCAACTGAGTAAAAGGAACAAGTAAAAGCTGAAGCTCAGTAGTGAATGATGATGACCAAAAAGAGTTCTGAAGAGAAAAGAGGGGATGGAAATAAGACCTCAGGCGGGTGTGGTTAATTAAACAACAGTTCAGCAAACATTAATCGAGCACTTACTGTGTGCTAGCCACTGTACAAGGTGAGGTGCTGGCCCTCGTGTAGTCGGGAAGCCAGCTGAGTAAGAAGTTGGCCTCAAGCTGGAAAATGTACAACTCATCCTGCTTGAGACTCAAGGTGGAGCTATAACAATGGGTAAACTCAGCTGTTTGTGACTGGGGGATGGTCATTGATGAAAGCCATTGTCTGACAGCTTCCTTGTTTATTGCAGAGTAAGATGTGATGTTGCTAGGTGAGCGTTAGGGAGCTAAGAGAGAGAGGACTTAAGAAGAGTGGCCATAGTTTAGAAGAGAGGATGAAAGGGAGGGGGATGGAAGAGACCTGACAAAAAATGCTAAGTAAAAGGATTAAGCAGCTGTGGTGACATTGTAACAGATTGGAAACCATGAATGTGTAATCCTTTGGAATGGTACCAAACCATATATTTCTGCTATTTTCTCTAGCAACACCCAAGTTGCCTAGGTACAAAGGGCAGAGAAGACACATTGTGTAGATCCTGGATCGTGATTTGTAGACACATGAAGTGGATTGACAAGGTAACAAGGAGATTGAAGGTGCTGGTGAGAGTTCAAGGAATCCACCTGATTCACACTGTGTAAGAAGGTAGGCTAAGGAAGGATGACAAGCTGATTAAGGGAAGTCTTGATAAGGTGAAAGAGCAGATGATTTAGAAGTCAAAGAAGTAATTAGGCTGGAAGCTCAGGACCTGGTAGCCAGAATGATGTTAGAGTTTAAGATTTTAGAGTTGGAATTCTTCTGTGTAATGACAAGGGCAGTAGTAATGGATGTTTGAAGTGCACTAAAGATAAAGGTCATTGGAGTGTCATGAAAGTTCATTAAAGAACTAAGTGAGTTCCCACATCCAGCTGCAAGGGTAGATGGCTCATGTATTTGGGGTTTTGTTCTGTTACCTCTTCTTAAACCAAACTCTTTTTTTTTTTTAATAAAAGGAAAAGTAAACTGTCTAGCTTAGAAAACAACAACAAAAAAGAATCTTGGGCTTGGAGTGTTGGATCAGTAAATCCAGGTGTTTAAATGAATCCAGTATTATACAGGACTTGGGAGGAGAAGATGAAGCCAAATGCCAGTCTTGGTATAGGAATGACCAGGAATAGCAGAAAATGTAAAGGAGAGGTTAGCCAAAGCCAGGAGGCGTTGCATGTAAATATCTTGTAAAAATAATGGTCTGAAAATTACATAAGGGAGCTGGAAATCTCTCAGCTCCCCCATGTTCTGATATAGGAAGGAAAAAACCCTCTAGGGCTGCAAATAAAGCAGTGTCTTGGGGGAAACCTAGGTGTACTTTGAAAAAGTGGGTTGAGGGAAATTCTTTAAAGAAGAATTTCTTTGTGAGGCATCAGAGAAATGAGGGACCAGGGATGAAAGTATAAGTGAGTTAGGAGAGCTCTGCATATGGGGCAGGTTCAAAGATTGTAGAAATGGGAACCATTGTGCAAAGAAATAGCCTCAAGGTTCTCTCCCTTTGGTTTAAAACTTGTTTGGTACCACTCTTGACTGAAGGCCTCAGAGGGATATGGAGCCCAGTCTCCTCAGGCCTGCCTCTCTAAGACATTGTAAGAAAAAGAGAATGAAGCAGTAGGTTGAACAATGATTACAAAAATGAACAAGTTAGCTAGACTAAAGCAAACAATTGGAGAAGGGTCCTTCATTGTCTCATTTAACAAGTATTTATTGAAATCTGACCAGGGTTTTACTTTGTTCATTGCTATATCTCCAACATCAAGAATGGTATTCGTGCAAGGATGCAGAGAAAGGGCAGCCCTCCTACACTGCTGGTGGGAATGTAAACTAGTTAAACCATTGTGGAAAGCAGTATGGAGGTTCCTCAAAAAACTAGAAATAGAAATACCATAATACAAACCTCTGGACCAGATAGCTTCACCGCTGAATTTTACCAAATATTTAGTGAAGATCTAATACCCATCCTCCTTAAAGTTCCCCAAAAAGTACAAGAGGAGGGAATACTTCCAAACTCATTCTATGAGGCCAGCATCACTCTAATTCCAAAACCAAGCAAAGACACCACAAAAAAAGAAAATTACAGACCCATATCCCTGATTAATATAGATGTAAAAATACTCAACAAAACATTAGCAAACAAAATTCAAAAATACATCAAAAAGATCATCATGATCAAGTAGGATTTATTCCAGGGATGCAGGGATGGTACAATATTCAAAAATCCATCAACATCATCCACCACATCAACAAAAAGAAGGACAAAAACTACATGATCATCCCCATAGATGCTGAAAAAGCATTCGACAAAATTCAACATCCATTCATGATAAAACTCAACAAAATGTGTATAGAGGGCAAGCACCTCTACATAACAAAGTCCATATATGACAAACCCACAGTCAACGTCATACTTAACAGTGAGAAGCTGTAAGCCTTTCCTTTAAGATTGGGAACAAGACAAGGATGCCCACTCTCCCCACTTTTATTCAACATCGTTCTGGAGGTCCTAACCACGGCAATAAGACAATACAAAGAAATAAAAGGCATCCAGATTGGTAAGGAAGAAGTTCAACTCTCACTGTTTGCAGAACACATGATATTGTACATAAAAAACCCTAAAGAAAATTAAATAACTAGGATTAAATCTAACCAAGGAAGTGAAAGACCTATACTCTGAAAACTACAAGACATTCATGAGAGAAATAAAAGAAGATACCAATAAATGGAAACACATCCCATGCTCTTGGATAGGAAGAATTAATATTCTCAAAATGGCCATTCTGCCTAAAGCAGTCTACAGATTCAATGCAATCCCTATCAAAATACTAAAAGCACTCTTAAATGAACTAGAGCAAATCGTTCTAAAATTCATAAGGAACCACAAAAGACCTCGAATAGCCAAAGCAATCCTGAGAAAGAAGAATAAAGTGGGGGGTATTATGCTCCCTAACTTCAAGCTCTACTACAAAGCCACAGTAACCAAGACAATTTGGTACTGGCTCAAGAACAGACCCATAGACCAATGGAACAGACTAGAGAGCCATGATATAAACCCAAGCATATATGGTCAATTAATATATGATAAAGGAGCCATGTATACAATGGGGAAATGACAGCCTCCTCTTCAACAGCTGGTGTTGGCAAAACTGGACAGCTACATGTAAGAGATGAAACTGGATTATTGTCTAACCCCATACACAAAAGTAAACTCAAAATGGAACAAAGACCTGAATGTAAGTCATGAAACCATAAAACTCTTAGAAAAAAACAAAGGCAAAAATCTCTTGGACATAAACATGAGCAACTTCATGAAAATATTTTTCTGGGCAAGGGAAACAAAAGCAGAAATGAACAAGTGGGACTATATCAAACTAAAAACCTTCTGTACAGCAAAGGACACCATCAATAGAACAAAAAGACATCCTACAGTATGGGAGAATATATTCATAAATGACATATCCGATAAGGAGCTGACATCCAAATTATATAAAGAGCTCACGCACCTCAACAGACAAAAAGCAAATAAGCCAATTAAAAAATGGGCAGAGGAGCTGAACAGACACTTCTCCAAAGAAGAAATTCAGATGGCCAACAGGCACATGAAAAGATGCTACACATCCCTAATCATCAGAGAAATGCAAAATAAAACCACAATGAGATATCATCTCACACTAGTTAGGATGGCCAACATCCAAAAGACAAACAACAACAAATGTTGGCGAGGATGTGGAGAAAGGGGAATCGTCCTACACTGCTTGTGGGAATGTAAATTAGTTCAACCATTGTGGAAAGCTGTATGGAGGTTCCTCAAAACACTAAAAATAGAAATACCATTTGACCCAGAAATTCCACTCCTAGGAATTTACCCTAAGAATGCAGCAGCCCAGTTTGAAAAACACATATGCACCCCTATGTTTATCGCAGCACTATTTACAATAGCCAAAAAGCGGAAACAGCCTAAGTGTCCATCAGTAGATGAATGGATAAAGAAGATGTGGTACATATACACAATGGAATACTATTCAGCCATAAGAAAGAAACAAATCCTACCATTTGCAACAACATGGATGGAACTAGAGGGTGTTATGCTCAGTGAAATAAGTCAGGCAGAGAAAGACAAATACCAAATGATTTCCCTCTTGTGGATGATAACAACGAAGAAAAACCGAAGGAACAAAATAGCAGCAGACTCACAGACTCCAAGAAGGGACTAGCAGTTACCAAAGGGGAGGGGTGTGGGAGGCCGGGTGGGGAGGGAGGGAGAAGGGGATTGAGGGGTATTATGATTAGTACACATGGTGTGGGGGGATCATGGGGAAGACAGTGTAGCACAGAGAAGACAAGTAGTGACTCTGGCCTCTTACTACACTGATGGACAGTGACTGCAATGGAGTATGGGGGGGACTCCATAATATGGATGAATGTACTAACCACACTGGTTTTCTTGTGAAACCTTCATAAAAGTGTGTATCAATGATACCTTAATGAAAAAGAAATGAAAACAAAACAAATTTGGTGCTTGGCACATGATATGTTGTTAGTAATTATTTTTTGAAGAAATAAATTGTGCACTAACTTATCTTCAGATTAATCTGTAAGTATTCAGAAAAAATAAAAAAGACTTTGACCTCTTTAAACAATATCTGAATGACAACAATAGTGGCTAAGCAGAGACATCTAACGAAAGAAGTTGGCAGGTTAAGCTGGGTCTCTCTTGGAGAACTTTCTAGATGAGCCACATGACTGAGAAGAGGTAAAGACCAACTGGTCTACCAAGAATGGTCAGACATTAAAATGTCTCCTTACAACAGGAAGAAAGCATTTAACACTGATAAGCACATTGTGGTACAGTGGCCCCTTCAGGTAAGAAGAGCTTTGGTATAAACAAGTTTAGTGGCACTTACTGTATTTAGATGGACTTTTTTTGAACCTTATTCTGACATACATTTATCATGGGTAGATAATAGAGATTAATATAAAATATGAATTCTTAGTTATTAAATCTTTATTATAATACTTAGATTGAAAAGATTGAACTGAATAGAATTTACACAATACACGAACTTCTCTCAAATTACATTAACTGCTAGGACTGCATACCCCTCAACAAGCATCATTCTTGATCTAGTGCCAGCTACCTATCTATAGTCCCAAACCCAGTTAGTAACATCAAACTGATACCTATGCTAGAATACCTACTCTCATGGTAGAAATTCAAACATCAGCAGACCAATGGAATTTTTTTTAGCAGAGGCCAGCTTAAATGTTGCTGAAATCACCCCTTATGGACACCACCTACTGAAATATACAAAGCAAGTCCCTGGCATCGTTCAGTGATCATGAGTCCTGGTTTAACATTAAGGTCCATCTCTGAAGAGCTTTTATGATTAGGAATGTCTGAGTCACCCTCAGACTTCCCTCCATCGCCTTTCTGAGTCATTTCCTTTTTCACTGACCCAAACCAGGTACAACTATGCACAAGAAATATCCAGAAGTACAGTTCTGGGACTAAGGGACATTAGAGATCACTGAGTTCAGTGCACTCATTTTACAAATGGCAAAGCTGTGGCCAAGCGAGTGTGCCTTCTGCCCAGTCGCACAGCCTCTGTCAGACAGCTTTTCCTGTACCCAAGGCCCTCTTCTGTAGAAGCTGATTTCACAGCAAATCTCAGGCTCTGGGTTAGATTTATTTTTGTTAGAAGTAAACTAAGTACTTGGGTTGGAAGTTTGAAAAGAACTCAGAGCCCAGGAGAACAGTTGACATCCACTGTATCCCCTTCAAGTAATCTGACCTAGTACTGGTGCTCCTGTAATGAACCAAGGAGACGACTCAGGTAGGACCAGCATATTCTAACTCAGGGTGTCTCAACCTTGGGACTAACATTTTTGACCAGATACTTCTTTGTTGTGGAGACTTTTAGTTTTAGGTATTCACAACACTTCTGTTCTCTGTCCACTAGATGCTCAGACAGGACAATCAAAGTCCAGACATTGCCAAATGTCACCTGTAGTTGCTTGGTTGGGAATCACTGTGCTGACTTAAGGAAGGGGTTCTTGTGATGTAGGCCTGGGCCCATTTAATCCTCTCAGGAGTGACTATCCTTACTCCTACACTCCTGTGCCTGGCTTCTCTCCCTCACCTATCCCTGCAGAGCTACCACGCCTTCGTCAGATGGGCTCCTCCAACCTCTACCCACAGTGGCCCTGAAAGTGGCACCTAGGATGAAAATGGGAAGCAAAAATTTCTACCAATCCCCTCTTGTAGGGGAGATCCCCTACTGGATAGGAATTTACGTAACTGTTTTTTTCTAAGACAAAATGTACACAGGGCTCACCTCTTAACTATGATTGCTGTGAAGGAGAGATCGGGCCTTAAGCCCCTTTCTAATCTTGAGGGTGGTCTGGGAGGGATAGATGAGCGCATACCAAAGGAATCCACCTTTTCTACACAAATTCTCCTTGACTCAGCAGCCCCACCTTCCCTCACCAGTGGCCATATTTAGACACTGCAAGCCTGTGTCGTCAGAAACCAGATGGTTGCTATGGAGATTTGGTTAAACACACACACACCCTAGAGCATGGCCTTGACTGAGTGGTAGGGGTGAGTGTCCTTTCTTGCTGGGACATGCATTTTTTTTAGTTTGCTATTACCCTACCTCTTCTACTCTTGCCACATTTCCATGCTTATTCTTGCTGGCAGAAGCCACTTCACACTGACCAGTACTGTTCTTAAACATCTCTACCTCAGGACATCACAGTTTAAGGACAGAATTACTTAACCTTTTTGAGCCTCAGTCCCTTCATCTATAATATGAGGATAATTATAATACAAACTTTATATGGCTTTCATTAAACGTAAATATATGTACTATCATTTGCAACAACATGGATGGAGCTGGAGGCTATTATGCTCAGTAAATAAGCCAGGCGGAGAAAGACAAGTGCCACATGATTTCCCTCATTTGTGGAGTATAACAATGAAGCAAAACTGAAGGAACAAAACAGCAACAGATTCACAGACTCCAAGAAGGGACTAGTGGTTACCAGAGGGGAGGAGGAAGGGGTTGAGGGGTATTATGATCGGCACACATGGTGTGGGGGGATCATGGGGAAGACAGTGCAGCTCAGAGAAGACAAATACGGACTCTGGCATCTTACTACACTGATGGACAGTGACTGCAATGGGGTATGGGGGGGACACAATAACATGGGTTAATGTAGTAACCACATTGTTTTTTCATGTGAAACCTTAAGAGGGTATATCAATACCTTAATATAAAAAAAAGTAAATATATGTAAAGAAAGTTGTATCATGGCTGGCAAAGTAGATGGGGTTTGTTCTTACGCCAAAATAAAATCCTGCTCTGGGGTACCTGGGAACCAACCACTGGTGCCTTTGGAAATCATGGCATGTGTGCCCTGATAATAGAAAAAAGCTACTGTAGGAGTGTGTCCCATGTCCTGCGGAGTGATGGAAGAGCCAGATTGTTGGGGGAGGGAGGGTTGTTTTGTTTTTTGACTTTGTTGTACTCAACTGGAAAGCTGTTTTGGGGGGGAAAGCTGGGCACATGATGTCTTCTGCAATTTGAAATGAAAGCCACAGAGAGAAGAGAAGACACAAGAAATGAAATCATCCTTGCCTGACTAAAATGGAAGAGTATCAAGGAGGCAGAATGTTCCCTAGGCCTTTGCCTCTGGCTCCCCTTCCCCAGCACACCCCTATCCAAGAGGAGGCTGGTTATCTCAGTGTAACAGGCAGGGGCTTGTTCCTGCTATAGACTCTGTGCATGATGTCTGCTGAACTTTCTGAAAAAAAAACTAGTATTTTCTAATAACAGATAGAGGGCAGATAGGTCCACCTCTGGATATAGGTAAGATTTCTTTTCTTCAGCTTGAATTTACTGTAGAGCTATGTTCTGCAGGTCTCAGCTCCTCCTAACACACTGAGGAAATAGAAGAAAACATTATGCACCTTGCATTTTCAACTCTGTTCTATCTCACAGAATAAATATTACTATCCTATTTTTACAGGTGAAAAGGAAAACGGATCCAGTTTGAAAAAGGGCTGTGAAAATAAATACTAATCTGAGAATTTTTATTACATCT
The DNA here is from genome assembly GCA_029783875.1 of Phataginus tricuspis. Taxonomy (NCBI): domain Eukaryota; kingdom Metazoa; phylum Chordata; class Mammalia; order Pholidota; family Manidae; genus Phataginus; species Phataginus tricuspis. The sequence continues at coordinate 3,377,356 of JAQQAC010012408.1, read as the reverse complement.
GGAGGGGAGTTAGGGGAGTGAGACTGGACATGATAAAAGAAATTTAATCTCATTGTGATGTTTTGCTTTTTTATAAGAATATGTATTAATTGTGTAACTGAAAATTAAATTTTGAATTAAAAGGTAAGACTATTCTGTATTTTACAAAATTTTACTGAAGTTCAGTAAAGGTAATTTATCTAAGGTCACTTGGTAATTGACAGACTCCAAAGGCCATAGCCACTCCAGCACACCCAATGCCCTGTGTACACTCTCCTGGAGAACCGGGTCTGGAAACAAGAGGGAGTCCTGAGCTGTCGCTCTCAGAGGCAGTGGGATCATTGTAGTGGGCCCTCAGTCTTGGCTTGGCTTGTTTTAATCACTGAAGGGGAGACCAGACCATGTTAGACCAACTTGATGACTACCCTAAGACTTGGCCCGTGACATCTGACTGAATCACAGACTCCAGATAAGGAATGTAAAGCAGGTAACTGATAAAGGAGACTGTTTTAACAAGACTTTTTTTTTAAATGAAGTATAGTTGACAGCCAATATTATATTAGTTTCAGGTGTACATTTAACAAGATTTTAAATTGGATGTTTCAGGTATAAGTAGTATGAAATTGCAAAGGTAGACACCACAAATAGTCATGCAAAGTTAAAGGAATTTACCAAGGACCAGTTCCATGACCCCCCCCACCACACACACCTATCTCAAGAGTGGAGACAGGTTTATAAAAGAGATTTCTTTGGCGAGACCCACTACCATGTGAGCTGCATCCAATCCCCAAAAGAGGTAGACGTACTTCTCTCTTCTCCTCAGGCCTAGAAAGGGGGCCCCACACCTTTGAAGCATTTGGTGTTTGTTCCTGGGTAGGAGATAATAGACTGTGTAGGACTCATGGTAGAAGAATTTCAAGGCAAAGGTTGGCTGACAACAGAGCCTGAAGTAACAAAGTAGACAGCTCTATCTTGTAAGTAACTGCACTGCCTTCTGACAAAAGGTCAAACATACATGACTCCTGGGGACAAGTATGGAGCCAGTTTAAATCCTACTCAAAGAACTTCCTGGAAGCATAGTGGGACTCCTCACAAGGGTTCTGTGTAGAATGGGCCTCTGGGAAAAAAAAGGATGAGAGGTGGAGTGAAGGCCATAGAAATACAAAGCATCATCTCACTTCAGATTGCTGACCTTATCATTGGAAAGGCCTAGCAGGGAAGCCTCTGAAGGAGCCGTACAAATGCATCCATTTGTGAGACAGTCAGCTTTCAACTTCCTCCTGGTCTAGAGAACAGGAAGCCACCACGAACATTCCTCTCTCTTCTGCTCCATTTCCAGGAGGTGTCAGTGTCGGCACCTAGGAAGTAGAAGAGAAATGGAGGAAAAGGAGAGGAGAAGCCAGCTACCTCTCTTCCACAAAGGCAAGCTGGTAGGCTATATTGTGGGATAGAGATATTCTCACCTATGATGAAGGCTAATGAGTTTGTTGATATGTTTCTGAATAAAGAATGTGTTTTTTAATTGCAAGACCATTACTTAAAGGTGATGAAATGTTGGGGAGGTGTGCTGGAATTTTCATCCAGGTCAGAGGAAAAACCTCTCCTGTTGAAATAAATTTTGCAGAGGCAGGAGGAGACAAAATTAAACTTCAATTTTTATTACATCCCTTGGGTTGGTACTTGTTAAGCATCCCAGTTACAATCATCTTTGTGTTCTCTAAGGCATTTAATTGGCACTCATGGAGACTTTTCGTTCCAGTTTGTAGTACCCCAAAATGTCTTTGAAAGGCTAACATCCTTTCCATAATAAAATAAAAAAAAGGAGTTTTAGGGACTTGGGGTTTGGCAAATCTGGCTGAGGTCAAGGGATTTTAAAATAGACTCTTAAAGTTGTTGGAACCTTGAAGATCATCTAGTTCCAACTAATTCCTCCTAAATTAATCTTTTCCACAGCATCCCTGGCAAGTCATTTAGTCTTTTCTTGAATAAATCCAGTGTATTGGAATTTACTATGTTCACCCTCATTAAAACTCTTCAAGTATTTGAGGACCACTTCTCTCCAGATCTCATTTCACTAGTCAAAAAATTTCCCCTTCCTTCAGTTATTGCACCTTGATGTGGTTTGGACTCCTGGCATCACCCTGGCTGCCCTCTGGATGAGCTCCAATGTGTCAGTGTGCCTTTCTAAGTCTGGTCCGGATGTGGGCTTCTGTCATGTGGGTAAGCTTCTCTAAGGATCTGGTTCTTCCATTTCAGAACCTACAGATTTTCTAAAACCTAATGATTTGTCATTCATTCTTCAATCACTTACTTTGAGCCAACTGCAGTTCCAGTCTACCAGACCTTCTATGGCTTCACTTCTTTTTCTGTCCATCTTAGTTTCTGTGGACAATGATCTCAAGACACTACCACCTAGATTATCTTTGTCTTTTGTTCTTTAGTCCAAGCTAACTCGCTACTCCTCAATTCTACATCAACCTAATCTTTGTTTTTTTCAAGTAATAGTTATCAAGTGCCTGTTGGTGTGCTGAGTTGTTCTATGTATTGAAGATAGAGGTGTGTTTTCTCTACTTCTGGTTGTTGGCTGCCACTTTCTGGGAGACCATGAGTTAATCACCAGTCAGAAGTGGTACCAGCGTGAGGTTCCCAGCCTTATCTTGGCAGTCCTCAGGAGGAGCCAGATGCCTTATGAAGGCCCACAGTTGTTCTCCTCAAGCACCTCTCTAGTTCCAGCCTCTGCCTTTTGTAAACCAACTTGCAGTCCCCCTCAAAAAGAAAGCAGATAAACAAGTGCCAAATTCCCCAGCGTTCCTCCTCTTGACCTCTAAACTGATTGTGAGGGCAGCCCGTCTGTGTCTCCTCCCTGGCTATAAAAGGGAATCTTCTTAGAGTCTGTAACTGGAGCTTTTGCCCTTCCATCTGTCTCTTCTGGAACACTGTGCCCTATCAGTTGTCCATTTTCTCTGCTCTGCAGTTTTTCACTATGCAAGATCATTCTCCTTAACCTACAAATATTTTTGAATCCCTCACTCAAAAAAAAAAAATTCTTTCTTCAGCCCAACTACCCTCTGCTTTCTCATCATTCTCAAATTTCTTGAAAAAGAAAATATCAACTCCCATTTACTTTTTTACCTGGTTTAATTCAGCTTTTGCCTTCATTAACTTATGAAATCTGTTCTTAAAATGACCTTTAGAGTCTTAAAAATTACTGAGAGCTGTTTATGTGGGTTATCACTACTTATATTTACCATATTAGAATTTAAAACTGAGAAACTTAAAAAAATCATTTAAAAACAATAATAAGCCAATTGCAGGTTAATATAAATTACATTTTCAAAAAAAATAGAAAAGTGTTAGTTTTACATTTTTGCAAATCTCTTAATATCTAAATTAAAAACAGCTTGATTTTCATATCTGCATTTAATCCGTTTTGATATGTTTTGACTGAAGTATTTGCAGGAGAAAATCTATCCTCATACAGGTAAATAAATGGAAAAAGGAGAGGTATTTTAATACTCTTTTCAGATAATTTGGATATTCTTCTTTGATAGTACACCAAAACACAAGTGGTAGTTTCTTCAATGTTAACTGTAATATGGTAATTGAAGCCAAATCAGTTAACTTGCTGTGTTCCATTACATTAACATCCACTGGTCTATCTTGCAATTTGAATGGATCTTTCACCCAAGTATGATTTTGAAACATCATGCATGTGTCATTTAGAAAATATTGGTTCACTCAGTTAACACAGATAGTCCAAATGTTGACATATTTCATTATCCAGTATTTTTTAAAAATCACATTCGTTAAAATCACAACCAATCTCATCAGCAAAATGTTTAAGTCCTGGGAAGCTGTTGGGCTCACTGAAGTAGATACAAATTTTCCAAAACTGTAATTTTTGCTTGAAATCTCAAATTTTATGATTGGTAACAAATCTGTCCATTGTTATCCTTGAAGCAACAGGCTCACTTTGTTCACTTTTGAGAAAATGCCAAATATTCAAGTGTAAATAACCAGTTTGTCATTCTCTCAAAGTGAAATGGTGATTCATTTTTTTGAAAAGCAGCTAATTCAGCTTACAATTCAAATAACTGTGTGAGTGCTTTTCCTGGAGACAACCATTATACTTTCATAAAAAGCAGAAGTGCCTTATGTGTACTTCTCATTTTATAAAACAATGTTAAAAGCCATGTACTCTTCTGTAGAGCAAAGGACACCATCAGCAGAACAAAAAGGCATCCTGCAGTATGGGAGAATATATTTGTAATTGACATATCCGACAAGGGGTTAACATCCAAAATATATAAAAACTCATACACCTCAACACCCAAAAAGCAAATAGCCCTATTAAAAAATGGGCAGAGGATATGAAGAGACAGTTCTCCAAAGAAGAAATTCAGATGGCCAACAGACACATGAAAAGATGCTCCACATCGGTAATTATCAGGGAAATGCAAATTAAAACCACAATGAGATATCACCTCACACCAGTTAGGGTGGCCAACATAGAAAAGACTAGGAACAACAAATGCTGGCGAGGATGTGGAGAAAGGGGAACCCTCCTACACTGCTGGTGGGAATGTAAGCTAGTTCAACCATGTGGAAAGCAGTATGCAGGCTCCTCAAAAAACTTAAAAATAGAAATGGCATTTGACCCAGGAATTCCACTCCTAGGAATTTACCCTAAGAATGCAGGATCCCAGTTTCAAAAACACAAATGCACCCCTATTTATTCTGTATAGTCCACCACGGTAGTTCCTTGAACACACCACATTGTTCTGGCTCTGTACTTCTGCATTTGCTCTTCTCTCTGCTTAAAATGTTTTGCCCCATGTACTCCTGGTGAACACTCAAACACAGGTCAATATCTACCTCAAAATCACCTTCTCCTGAGGCAGTTAATTGTTCTGTCATCTGTGTGCTTATGTATTTTGCTCAAGTCTAATTTTGGCATGAAACGTGTTTTCATTTCATGCCATCATTTGTCAATTTTTCCTCTATAGTTATTTTTAATATCTTGTTTAATAACTCTTTCCTACCCTGATTCATAAAACATTCTCTTGTATATCATTTTTAAAGTTTTTAATTCAACTGGAATTTATTTTCTTTTGTTTGTTTTTCCAGGGCAGAGGATTTTATTTAGAAATAGAGTGAGAGGAAAGAGCTCCTGGCTTGTGCCAGGAGGGGACACAAGAGCCCTGGAATTTATTTTTTATATATGTTATGAAGTAGAGATCCTGGTTTTTTTTCCATATAAACATCTGGTTATCCTAGCTCCATGCACTGAGCAACCCACCTTCTCCCTACTGATCTGCAATGATGCTTCTGTTATCAGGTTTCCATATACATAGACGTCTGTCTGTCAGATCCCTATTCTGTTACATTGATCCAATTGTCTATTCCTGCTAATGCCACATCTTTTTTTCTATAGGTTTATAAACCATGATGTCCAGCATGGCTAGTCCCCTCACCACTGTTCATTTGTTTGTTTGTTTTTTTCTTTCTTTCTTTCAAGAGTGTCTTGGCTAGTTTGGCCCTTTGGTCTTCCAGGTAAATTTTTTAACTAATTTATCCTTATTTGGAACTTCATTCAATCTAATCATCAGTTTGGAGAACTGACATTTTTACAGTTATGAGTCTTCCTATATGTGAACATGTTTTTTATCTTTATTTGGGTTTTTAAAATGTATTTCAATAGAGTTTTATCATTTTCTCCACCTAGTTTTGCACATACTGGTACAACCTGCTAGTTGTGCTTCTTTTCTTCTGATGTAATAGAATCCCCAATTTATAGCGGGGCACACAGACATTCACAGTAAGTACTGTATTTTCTAGCCTTCCTTGAAGCTAGGAGACCATGTAACTAATTTCTAGCTACTTGGGTGTTGACAGAAATGTACGCAACTTCTCAAAATGTCATTAAAGGAAGCTAGATACCCTTTGCCTTCCCTTTTCTCCTTCCTGCTGGTTGGAGTGCAGATAACATGGATGAAGCTAGCCATCTTGGAAAAAGCATGTGTGAGGATAGCAGAACAACATAATAGAAGGCATAGAAGTTCCTGATCGTTATGGAAGCACCATGCCAACTCTGGGTTCTGTCAGAAAGTAAGAAGAATGAATATTGGATAACAGAACTAGCAGTGCCTGTCCCACCTTCTGAGAGGCTACTGAACCCTAGTTACATGCTAGTATTGTTATTACCTGTGGAGACTAGGGCCTGAAATTATCTTGTAGGCAAAGATGATAATTATGGTGTTGTGATGGGAGGGTAGGAAGATATTGATGCTGAAGGCACAGTATGAAAGAGTATCATATCCAGTAGAAATGTAGAAAACAGCCAACTAAGCAAGATATTCAGTTAATGATTGTGATACAAAAACATGAAATCAACCTTTTTAGCGTGTGATCAAAAATAATCTTTAGAGATTATTTATAGTCATGGGGGGGATTGTGTAGGAAAAATTATGTGCATTTTAGGAGTAAAGCAAAAAGATGACTACAGGATCTTTTAGTATTATGCTAGCGCTTTTTCAAATAAGTCCACCTAAGGGTCACCAGATTACCTTGGGGAATGTAATTTTGATTAGCACTCACTTTTTTTTTATTAAGGTATCATTGATCTAATCTTATGAAGGTTTCACATAAGCAACATTGTGGTTTCAACATTCACCTATAGTATTGAGTCCCCCCCCACCCCATTGCAGTCAGTCCATCAGCGTAGTGAGATGCTACAGAGTCACGCCTCGTCTTCTCCGTGCTGTACTGCCTTCCCCGTGACCTGCCTATATTGTGAAGCACTGACAAGTTTTAGAGGGTAATGTGTTGGAGGATAATGTGTAGAAAACTAATAAGGTGCAGTGATTTTTTTTCTCATCTACTAAAGAAGATAACCCCAAAAGTTATAGTTACTGCCTCAGAGGACATTAACTGCTTTTGAACCTAACTTAACATCCTTCTTCAGCATTTCCTTCCCTATCGACTATATAAGTCCCAATTTTTCATATCTTCTCTGAACCAGTTTTGTCATTCTGCTGATTTCTTCATACTGACATAAATAAAATTTTGGTATGTGGGAAGAAACAAAGTATGGTATGAAGAGGCATGCCAAAGAGCATAAAGGCAAAAGATTAGCCTCAACTTAGAGGAAGACAATAGGGTGCTCCAGTAGTTCTGGAAATTTCTATCAGCAGAGTGGAGAGCCTCCCAAAACTTGAATTACATATAGGGCCTAAAAACAAAACAACACTACTTTACCAGGCTGAGGAATAAGACGGTTGAGTAATTAAGAGAGGCAGTAAGGATAAGAGCAAGTTTTTAATTACAGAAGGGGGAAGGCTACACAAGATTAAGTATGCTGAATTTCAGGCCCCAAAAGACTTGGAGAATAAAGTCACTAGAGAATCTTACTTCCTACACTGGGATCTAATATTTTTTTTCTATTTTGAAAGAAATGATGTAAATGAATTCTCTGAAACAAAGGCACATTTTGAGGAGGAAATGTGCTCACAGTTTGGGAACGTTTCAAAGGATTCAATATGCCTACCAGAAAGATTGGCACAGTCAGGATGTCAACAATGCTTTTCATTTGAGGGCTGTGGCCAATATAGTTATCCTACAAACAAGAGCCATTGTTGATACAGAGTATGCACAGATCCAGAGGTGCCTCTGACTCTAATACCAGGGATCAGAAGCCCTTCTAAGTGAACTGAAATTACCTGAGGCCAGGACCTCCCAGATATCCTGGAAACACACTGTCTCTGCCTCTAAGCTGCACAGACCCTTCCCCTACGGGTGAGAGTTGTGATTCTCTAGGGGTCTAGAAGGTGGTCTACCGATTAATCCTATGTAATATGGATGTATATTTTATATCACACTCTGTTCTATCATCCTCTTAGTCATAAGCTATATAGACTCTGTCTCCACAGTCTCTCCATATTAACTTTTCCTTTTCCACCAGTAGCACCAGAGTACAGGTCACCATTAAGTCTTGACTATCATATTCCAGTAATCACCTAATTTATTTCTTTGCTTCCAGTCCTTTCTCCCTCAATCCATTCTAAAACCCAAATTTAGAGTAACGAGCCTAAATTAGAGCATATATCACAGTACTCTAGTGCTCAGTGCTTCTCACCTGCCTAGAAAAGTTCAAAGCTCTTTGACTGGCTTCCGAAGCCCTCAATAATATGACCCATCCTACTTTTGTAGACTTTATATATCCCATATGTGGAGAAAGTGAAGATTCCTATGGCCAGGATTCTCACCTGGCCCTGGTCGTCTTGCTCACTACACATATGTGGGCAATACATTGTTATTGAATTTATATAAAGAGCTCCACCCCGTATTCTGGGCTGCTGCACAGCTGCAGGGCTGCATGGCTGTAGGAGAGCAGAGACTGGAGTGGTTGCAGTGCCAAGGACAGTGACTGAGACGGCTGCGGGGGCAGAGAGGCCCAGAGGCAGAGACCGGCTTGCTGCATGCAGACTTGCTCTGAGTGGATGGGATTCTAGTGACTGACCTGCCACTGTGGGAATAAAGTTGGGTATAAACCCTTTCACCCCAAGAACATTCCACTGTCATTTTTTTGGTCTCATTGACTCCATAGTGAAGTTGTCCAGGGCTGAAACCCATTGGCAAGACACCATATTAATAAACATTTAGATTCACCCATTCAGTAATGGAGTCTCTGCCATGAGTCATGCATGACTTGTGTTACAAAGGAAAACAGGGTAAGTGTCATCAACAAGTGGACAGCCAGTGGAAGAGATTCATGAAACTGAAAAGTAGCCAGTGTGGAAGAAGGAAAGCCATGAGTGTGTGGTGCCTTAAAAGACACAGAAAAGTGTTTCAAGAAGGGAATGATCAAGAGATCAACTAAAGAGGACTGCAAACTGCCCGTGGAATTTGGCCATGTGAAGGTCATTGATGACTGACAAGAATGGTTTCAGTGGAGTGGTGGGAATGAAAGCTTGATTGGGTTGGGTTCAGAAGAGAAAAGGCAATAAGGAGGTTGCAGATTTTTGCTATAAAGGGGAGCATCAAAGAATTTAGATCCAAGGGAATGCTTTTTAAAGAACTTGAGAACAAGTTTGTATGCTGATGGAAGTTGTTCAACAGAGAAAAACTGCCGCAAGTACATAAAGGGGCAACTGCAAAGTACTAGACAAAAGGAAACGGGATCCAGTGCACAAGTGAAGAGGTTGATTTAAAATAACAGAGAAGGTTCATTCATTCATCTTAACCATAGGAAAGGCAGACAGAATAGGAATAGGAGTTAATTAGTAGATTTAGTGGTGAGAAATGAAGTTTTTCTCTAATTGCTTCCACTTTCTCAGTGAAGTTAAGTGAGAGTGAGGAAGGAAGGAGGGAATATTGGAAGTTTAGGGACAGAAGAGAAGGTGTGCCATAGTCATCTTGGGCCACAGGAGAGTGAATTGACTAAGGAAATGCGATAGTATTGCTAAGTACTTGAGATTTCTGGCTATAAACTTAAAGTGAATCTTGTAATGCATTTCCTTTTTTTCAGCCTTTGAAAAAAAGGCTTTTTGCACTTGACATTTTCTCAATCTCCCCTTGACTACCTAATGAAATCATATTCTAGAAAGCCCAGCCAAGCTACCTCTTCCAGAAGGTCTGCCGCTAGCTCTGGTAGTTCAAAGTGAATTTCCTAACCTAACTCCAATTGAGCTGTTGATGCCTCCTGTAGAGCATATATTCCATCTCACATTACGGCTGGTTGCTGCACAAGATAAATTCTTAAAATAGAGAACCACTTCTTATTCACTACACCCACAGTATTTCTCTCCATCCTCTCTGCCCCGTATTATAAATCCCCATGGTTGTAAATCTTGCCCAAATAATTGTGTAGTATAGCACCCTATCTCCTTATTAAACGGTGACATTTTGGGGAATAGGAACCTTGCATACCTTTCCTGCTTATATCTCTCAAATACCATGCTCTTGAATTTTAGCTAATATTTTTACGAATCCTTCTACAAAAAGAAGTTGCTTCGGTTAATGTTAACTCAGAAATATGGCAAGTAACAGAATCCTTGTCCTCAAGAGGTTTACCCCTACAGTTAAATGTGCCTTAATACAAAAATAAATGATGTCAAGAGTTTCAGAAGAAGCGCTAATAGAGTAAGACTTGTATGTATTCACAACTGGCTATAGAATGGAGATGGGGGATGCGAGAAGGCAAGTAGGAAGCCAGGAGAGGCAGAATAATTTCCTTTAGTCAGTTTCCACATAATGAGCCTATAGCGCAGTCCACGTGGCATCCCCATTTCCAAACCTTTGTTGGGCTGAGAGCAGACAGCTGAGGATGTGCAAATTAAGGTCCCCTACAGTGCACTCTTACTTACCAAAGTTACCTAAGACTGTAGTTCCCCACCCAGGGCAGAACTTCCTCATCCCCTTTCCTCAAGCTCTTGAGTGATTAAATGGGTAAGAATCTGGTATGGGAATAAACCTCTGGCACAAAAGCGGCAACAAGGGCCCGCAAATCAATACCCCAGGAAGAACCCAGGTAGCCAGTAAGTCGGTAAGGAAAAGCGCGAGCCCCCTCAGCCCACCGCCTACGGCGGCGGTTACGTAAAGCACCGTGGGCGGATCAAGGGCGGAAGTCCCCGCCCAGCCCTGGCCGGCCTCTTCCTGTTAGGTGCTGTGCGCAATCCGGAAGTTTTCAGCCTTTTATGGGAATACTTTTTTTTTTTTAAGTTGCTGACGCCCCGCGTAGGACTGGCCCTAAAACACCGTGATCTAGGAGCGCCTCACTCACTTCTTACTTCCGCTTCCTTCAAGTACAGAGTGGGAACCTCCCCCACCTTTTTCACCGAGAAGGCAGCGGCGGCTCCTCCGGCGACTACCGCTGCGATGTTTGGCCTCAAAAGAAACGCAGTAATCGGACTCAACCTCTACTGTGGGGGGGCCGGATTGGGGACCGGCAGCGGCGGCGCCTCGCCTTCGGGAGGGCGGCTTCTGGCTGCGGGGAAGGAGGCCGCAGCTAGGCGGGAGGCAGAGGGAGGGGAAGCCGGTGCGGTGATTGGCGGAAGCGCCGGCGCGAGTCCCCCGGCCGCGATCGCGCCGGATGCCCGGAGGGTCGCGCGGCCCTCGCCCATTGGCGCCGAGAGCCCCGACGTCACCGCGACCCCCGCGAGGCTGCTGTTCTTCGCGCCCACCCGCCGCATGTCGCCGCCTGAAGAAATGGAAGCCCCAGCTGCCGACGCCATCATGTCGCCCGAAGAGGAACTGGACGGGTACGAGCCGGAGTCTCTCGGGAAGCGGCCGGCTGTTCTGCCCTTGCTGGAGCTGGTCGGGGAGCCGAGTAATGGCTCCGGCACTGACGGCTCACTGCCCTCGACACCCCCAGCAGAGGAGGAGGAGGACGAGTTGTACCGGCAGTCGCTGGAGATTATCTCTCGGTACCTTCGGGAGCAGGCTACCGGCGCCAAGGACGCGAAGCCAATGGGCGGGTCTGGGGCCGCCAGCCGGAAGGCGTTAGAGACCCTACGAAGGGTCGGGGATGGTGTGCAGCGCAACCACGAGACGGCCTTCCAAGGTAAGGGAGTAGGTCACGAAGGTCGCGCGGCGTTTTTTTTCCTCTCAGGACTCACCCAGCACAGATGGGTGGAAACCGACACGAGTCATTATTGAAAGGACTCTCATCCTATTTGAGACCAGAATATTCTGGCCATGAGTCATTGTTTCCGCCCATCTTGATTCTTTTGGAAATGGCAGCTCTGTTCAAAACCCGGAAAGGGTGGGATGTCAGTTTTCTAGTGGGGTCGGCCTGAGTTCTGTAGATCCCAGATAGCGATATCCCCCCGCCGTGGGTGGGCAGGCGAATCGTGCCGTGTTTAGACAAAGGAGGCCGTGAGAATCTGCATGCTTTTTTTCTTCTCAGGCATGCTTCGTAAACTGGACATCAAAAACGAAGACGATGTCAAATCTTTGTCTCGAGTGATGGTCCACGTTTTCAGTGACGGAGTAACAAACTGGGGCAGGATTGTGACTCTTATTTCTTTTGGTGCCATTGTGGCCAAACACTTGAAGAGTATAAACCAAGAAAGCTGCATCGTACCATTAGCAGAAAGCATCACAGATGTTCTCGTAAGGACAAAACGAGACTGGCTAGTCAAACAAAGAGGCTGGGTAAGTTTGTCTTAGGGTTGAAGAGGGCCTTGGAGTGGAAATGGAATGGAGGATTTTATTTTCAGAAAGCGGGAATAACTAATGATGCACAACTCAGTATTCAGGCTCTAGCTTAATGAGCCTCTGGTTGCTTGATGTTGATTTTAAGTAGTGGGTACACAGATCGTGGTATGACTATCTTGAGTTGTTGCGTCAAAAATTCCGGTTTTCTGTAGGCTATTTTACTGGTGGTTGAGTCTTTTGCATTTGGTATTTTATTATAATTCAGTAATTACTCTTCACACCAGTGGATTAAAATTATGAAGAAATAAAAATCACCTGGAGTTGAGAGTGAACTACATTCCTGAGCAAAAGGCCCCCTCCTTTTAATTGATGTGCATCCTCATTGCGTTTTGGGGAAACTTATATTTAAATTCCTCTTCTCTCTGTAAATTGTGTTTTTAAGAAACCCATGCTTGAAAATGTGCTTTTCTTTTTTGTTTTCTAGGATGGGTTTGTGGAATTCTTCCATGTAGAGGACCTAGAAGGTGGCATCAGAAATGTGCTGTTGGCATTTGCAGGTGTTGCTGGTGTAGGAGCTGGTTTGGCATATCTAATAAGATAGCCTTTTAAGTGCAATAATTGAACTCTTAACCAACTCCAGCCACCAAAACCACACTGTCTGCTATGAAATCAGATGTATTTATGAAGTTGGACTTCAAGGTGTCCAGGCTGTAACCTCCAAGAGTTCTACTCTAGCAACTAGAAAAGCAAGTGGTGAGAGGATTATAGCTAACAAGAATAAATACATGGGAAAAGTAGTCCCCCTTGAAGAGTCGCTGTCTGAAAGAAGCAAACTTTGTTTGGGAAGCCATGGAAGAGGACTTTAGATTTAGTAAAGATAGTAGAGTGGGGAGACTGAATTTCCTTGACTAGAACAAACAGGAGAGCGGCCAGTAGCCAGGCTAGTTATAGAGTTCCTTAAATGTGCCCAGTGAATTCATGACTTCTATAGTGTTTAAAGAGAAGCACTAATAGTGCCAGTGATCTGTGTAAGAGGAATTTAAGCTACAGGTAATAGAACTATGACTAGAAGCCTCAGTACTGTACAACAGAGTGTGAAGGGGAAGCTGTTTGCTCTCTAATTAGCTTTCCCAGATATACTTCTTGAAGAATATAAAGTCTAAGTTCTCAGGACTTTCATACCTGTTCTGCTTTGGCTTATTTTGGCTAATTGTTAGTTTAATAGCCTAATAAAGGCCAAGAATACTTGATTTGAAGGCTCAATAATTAGTTGCAAATATGGAATATCCTCAGTTTTTAAGACAAACAACTTGTATTTGTCTGTAAAAATTGTATATATTTTTACAGAAAGTCTATTTCTTTGAAATGTAAGGGAGAAAGAGTCTGTAATTCAGTTTTTCATGCCCTTTTGAAATTTACAACTTTGGTGTTTAGGAACCCGTTTCTTAACAGCTTTACTAAACTTTGTCCTGGTCGGTTCTAGATTGTATACAGAACCAACTGGTGTAATTGTAAGCAACCTGGTTGTAATGGAACAATTCTGAGTCAACTATGCAGGCTTTAATTTTCCTATCTGATTTTGGTAAGTATTCCATAGATAGTTTGGGGTTTTGTTTTTTTTTTTGTTTTTTTTTTGTTTTTTTTTTAGTCTAGGATTGGGGAATTGAGAAATGGAGAGTAATCCTTTCACATGGTTACTCATTGATTTTCAATAATTGAGGGCTCTTTTTTGTTGTTTTTGGGACAGGGTGGGGCATGTGGGCTGAGGACTTAAAAATAATAGACTCTGGGCAACTAATTTGAGTTCCTTCCATTTGACCTAATTTAACTGGTGAGATTTAAACTGAGTTCATGAGCTCATCTTCAAAGCTTTTGCTAAAAGGTTTTCAGCTGTTCCAAATGGGACTTATTAGAAGTATGTGTATAAAAAGATCACATCAGGTGGATGAGAGGCATTTGGTCCCTTGTTTGCTTAATACATTGTAAAATGATGACTTGGAAAAGCAGGCTCTAGTCTAACCATGGTGCTATATTTAGGCTTGCTTGTTAAACACAGGTCTAAGCCTATTACTTCAATAAAGCAAATACTTACTGTTTCATTTCTATAAATGGTTCCCAAACTTTGTTTCAGATTTTTGCATTGGCATCTCTTTGGATTTCAGATTTGATACTGTATTGAACCTGTGTTTATGTCATATCCTTCCTTGAAATATTTGCTGGCTGTTCTGCTCCCTTTACAGATATTTATACCCATTCCTACTTCTTTAAACCTACCATCCCTGAACTCTTACTAGCGCTTTCATTTTCTGGCACTATGAACCCCACCTGGGAATGTAGATAAGCCCTCCAGGAGTCCACAGGCCTTCATCCTAAATGAATTTCATCCTTGGGAGGTGGTAGTACAGTGGGTGCTGTGCAGAGTCATTTGGTGGGGGGAGTCCCTTTTCCTTGGACTGATACCCCTTCGGTTGTTGCTTTATCCTATCTGGGCTGGGAATTTTCAGAGGAGAGGGCAACATTTTATGTGACTTTCTCTAGGGTCCTTTGCATTTGAATTACACTCACTTAAAATAATAGAAGTGTGGACTCTGTTAAACCTGAAAGGGTTACATAAAACTGGTAAACTGAAGAGAGCTGTAGTAGAAATAGGGTCATTTGAAAACTTCTGCCTCAGAATGTGACCTTGGACTCCAGATAAAAATAGGCATGAATAAAATGACTAAGAATGTAATGGGGAAGAATTTGCCCTACCTGCCCATCTCCGAGCATAAGGTCATCTAGAGCCATTTTTACCTATATATTTATCTTCTTGATCATAAACCACTTATTTATATCATGTCTATCTCTAAGAACCTAAAAGCACTTTATGTAGTTTTAAATTAATCTTAAGATCTGGTGAAGGTGACTAAAAGACTTCCTATATCCAGTTGTGGAAATAAGTGCATAGATGTAAATTGGTGGGATTTGGGGGCCCCACTTCCCAATTTACTAGGTGCGACTGCTGCAATGTAGATGAAGATCTTAACTGATACTTTGGGTCAGGGGCTGTGAGGGCCTAGGGAGCCCCAGTGCTTGAGGAAGAGGGGGTGGTTTTATAGGGAGAGGAGGCACACGTTCCACGTGCTGGCTGACTGCATAGTTGAAGGCAAATCCTCCAGTAATGAAAGGGAGGGGCTGCTTGGAAAGCTGGCGCTCTCAGCAACTTCTGTCTTAAAGCTTCTCTCAGGGAGAAACATGCAATCACTCTAGTGTCCATGTACATTCTGTGGAGGGTGGCGGGGGGCAAACACCTTGGTTCCAGTTAAACAGCAAATGCTGTTGACAGCTGTGCCAGGAAGAGTTAGGACCAACTATAATGTGGGCTGTAAAATGTAGTGTGTTTCCCTAACTTCCTGTTTTTCCTGAGAAGAAAATAAATCTTTTATTCAAATACAAGGTGTGTTATGGGTGTTTTCTAATTGATGCCTGTCTTCCTTCCCTCTCTTGGGCAAGCCTTTTGGTGAAGCCAGCTGAGCAAATAAGTATAGATGAATTAACAAGCTACAGCCCCATAAAACTGATTTCCCTTAGAGCAAAGGGCAGTTCCCTTCAGAAAAACCCCTCTTTAATACAAATTAGAGAGATTGGGTTTTATATATCACTGCTCGGAATAGTTCCTGTGTATTTGGTAAAAAATCAAAATCCCTGTTCTGATTTTTGTCACCAATGTTGGTATTTTGAGGCCAGAGGCAGTCGCTATCTCCCCATCTCAACATTTTGAGATGAAGGAGCTAGCAGACTAACAGCCCAAGTAAGGAATTTGGTAAATTTTATGGTACTATTTCAGTACCTTTCTCCCTCTTCCAAAATGATGTGAGAATAGGCAAGTCAATTTCAGACACCCTATCCCGTCTTTCTTTTTAGCTACCTTGAAAGAGCACAATTGCCATGGAAATAGGCAAATGTGAGGTTTGCGTGTTGGTTTTAAGCCCCTACTACCAAGTGCTAAGCCTGCAGATGGGATTCTGTACATTTAAAAATGCCTTTCTGCTTGGGAGCTCATTGTGGAGTCTACCTATCAGAAGACAACAACTTCTTACCATTTTAAAGCTGTTAGGTACAGGTGCACTCAAACTGGGTGGAGGGAGGGGACTGCAAGACAGAACAGCTCAGGTCTTGTCACAAGTTACAGGCTCCTGTTGATAATGCGATGCCGTTTCAGTGGCATTCCTTTAACACCTTAACTTGGGCCAAATGGTAACCAGGTAACATGAGTTACTGAGGGAATCAAAGTAACGCTTCCCTTCATTTGACACTATTTTCTTTCAGTTCCTGTTTTGCGACTTTAGAACCAGCTCTTTACTTCATACTACTTACTTTTAGAAAAATTTTGTTTAAAGCAATTGTGACAGCTGGAGGATTTTACAAAAATTGAATAATTTGTACAACTGGTGTGTAGTATGGCTCCAGCCAGATGCCCAGAGCACAGGCCATTAATTCCTGAGTTCAAGGTGGTCTGTTGAGTATCAATCATAGCTCCTTATGGCCCCATTTATTCAATAATACAGAGCTCTGTCTTGAACTCTCCTACACTGTTCAAAAACTGCTCAATTTTTGAAAACTTCACTCTGTCCTTTAGTTTCCCAGTTGTTACAGTGCCATCTTAGTTACGTGAAGCATGTGGAATGATGGGGTTGGCAGTCTGCCTCCAGGCAAATGTAACAAGCCTGAGAATTCCGCATTCTTTACAAATGGTTAGGTAAAAAAAGAACACGTGTCAGGGTTTTGTTCTCACTATACCTGGTTTCTCTGGCAGTTATTGACCTGCATAAAAAAGTAGTTCCTGCACAAAAGTTTGTCAGGGCGAAGAATACTCTGGATTTTATCCATTCCAAGTATCTATTCCCATGGCTTATTTCTGCCATTGGCTTCTGTGTTCTTACTTTGCCTTCTCATCCTCTGTTCAGGCATTACCTCAGTTTAATTAAGAAGGTTTCAACACTGCAATGAGCTGGGACATGAAATGAGCTCTCGGTAACCAGTGTTTGTTGAGCCTCTGTATTGATCCCGTCCATGGCAGTGGCTGCTTACCGTGTGCTGTGCACTGGCGGATGCTGGAATTAAGAAAATAATTCTTTCCCTCGAGAAACTTGGTAAAAAAAACAAAACTGGCAATAGTCCAAAAGAAACATTACAACTAAATGCAGGGTGATCTTTGGATCCTGAATGAAATAAGCTATAAGGGTTATAGGGACAATTGGGGATATTTTAATATAGGCAATACGTTAGTATTGTATCCGTGTTAAGTGTTCCAAGTGTATTGTGGTTATGTAAAGTGTCCTTTGTAGGAGATACATACTGAAGAATTTATGTGTAACATTCACAGACTGAAAGCAATTGTGGCAAAATGTTAAACTCGACTCAATCTAGTAGGAGTGATGACCATGGACAAAAAATGATTTGAATACATTGCACAGACTACTGTCCTAAAGGTACTGTAAGATAAGGAGTAGGACACATCAGGGTGACAACCTCTGGAAGCAGAAGGCAGTCAAGAGGGCTTCAGAAGACACTTGAGGTTGGACCTTAAAGAATACGTAGGAAACAAACATGCACAAAAGCATGTGGAGTTAGGGAAGAATGTCTGGGGGTGTAGGGGAGATTTGCGGATAATTTTTTCTTATCATCTTGTCTTCCCTCCCTGCCTGCCTTCCCCTTTCCCATACATGGCCAGTGAATGTAGTATCTCTTCAGTTTTTTCCATTTGGGGCCTTACATAAAAATAAGGGAAAACGCTGATGGGAAAAAATGTCTTAGAAGTCTGAAGTTGGTCCAAAGGACACATGGCTGGGTGGATTGTGTTTATTTGGGAAGTAAAAAAGATAGACTCCGTTGATTCCTGTATCATGTTAAAGTGGCGGCCCTGAATGTACACAATGCCAGGACCATCGCCATCACTGGCTCCCGGTGTAGGAGCTAGCATTTGTAGGCCTGCTTTGAATAAAGTCATCTTAGAGCATCACCTAGAGTGGCGCAGTCACATATCTCAGCAGCCATCTCGTCCTTCGCCCACCCGGGTTCACATAACCAGGGAAAGGAACCAAGTTTTTGAAAATACACCTGAGGGTGCTATGCTCTCTGCAGAACAGAATTTTAATAAGGGACAGCCTCCAAAAGTTATTTAACTGGACCCCAAGATCCTGAGTGGTGGCTCTACTCTCCCTAATCCTGTTCCTGTGGGAGACTTGTTCACAGCTATTCCCCTCTTGGTTCAAAAGACCGGTTTGCTGGGACTGCTCGGACTTCCCCAAGGGCAGCCTTATTGCCCATGAGCTCATTGTTCTGGCCTCTCGGCCTGCATAAATCCACAGCCAGTGCCAGAGGCCTCAGCCTGGGCCCCCTAACTAGCTGGGACTGCATTCCATTCAGAATCTCACCACCCGCTCTTGATTTTCTCCCTCGTGTGGTCACATGTGGATGTTTATTCAAGTTCGCCTGGGACAAGGTGTGTTGGGAAGGGGAGCCAAGGAAGCAGACAAGGAAAACAATGTTTGACTGTTGGATTTCATCCTGGATTAAAGGAGTTTTCCACTTATTTTGATTAAGAAAGGCTTTCAACTCTGTTTTCTTAAAGAAAAATACCTTTAATGTTCTTGTGTAGTAGGAGGAGTTAGTTTTGAAGATTTCGCCACACATTTCATAGTCTCCCGTACTGGGTTGGTTAGGTGTTCAGATTTTGGGAGCAGGTGGGAAACATTGCTCTCATATGCATTTTATTCCTCTGTGTGTCCAGATCTCTCCTGCCACCCTCGGCTCGTACCTCCCCTCCTGTGTTGCCTGAGTTGCCTGAAGCGGTTCCCACCCATCTCCTGTCCTTGGTGGGAATGGGGGGAGGAGAGACAGCTGGGCCGCTGCAAGAAGCAGCTGTCAGGTTTCACTGCTGTTACTGAAATTTCCTGAAACCGTAGCTTGTTTATTTCCTCAGATACTGAAAGCCCAGATCTTAGGCAAGCCAGGGCCCACCTCTGCTTAAGGGCTACTATGGAAAGGGCATGTCTCTTACCCTGTGAAGTTTTGGATGAATACTGGATGCCTAAGTAAGCAGTTTACTCCTCTCCTCTAACCCTCTCCTGTCCATTTAAAAAAAACAAAAAACAAAACTGCAGACTGAGTATTTTTTTCTTTTCTCAGAAATCCCTCATGAAGGTAGAGAAACAGAAAGAGGGAAATAACTTCGTTTCGAAATGAAATGAAGCTGTGTGTGTGTCTGTTTTGAAATGAGGTGACTTCTTCAGCTTGAAGGAACAGCAGCCCTGCCAAGGAGCTAGGTGATGTCAAGAGGGCGGCTGGCGCCCCGCTCTCTGGCTCCTTCCCCTACCTTAAGTTGGCGTCCACTCTGAGCCAGGGTAGGGTCTCTGTATCTTCCTTTCCCCGACATGAACCATGAAGGGATATATCAATGCTAATGAACGAATATATTGCTTATACAGAATAAGGATTTGGTCATCAATAGTGAATACAGGTTGTTTAAAAAAGATGCAGCTGTATTGCCTTTGAATACAGGACATACCACACAACTGTGAGTGATAAAATTTGTCGTAGGAAAAAAAATCTGTAGCTCAACCAGTAATCCATAGGCCTATGTTTGCATGCAATTATACCTTAAATAAAGACCATGTATATTTACTTCAGTTTTTTCCTTGGACTTAAATACTGAATATGCATTTGAAAGGATTTTTAATTCCTTGACACTTTGGGTTGAAAAAATCTAGACAGGATTTTCCTAAATTGCTGAAAAATCATGAAAGACATTTGGAGTGAAGTTGAATCACACAACAAAGGAATTAGGTAGAATTAAAAAAGTGAAAAGACTAGGTCCCAGGCCTTAGTTTCTCCCCTATAAACTGGATTTCACTATCTTTCCTATCTTATTATTTTATTATTGTGAAGATTTAAACAGAATATATATATAATTATTTTACCCTACAGCACTATATAAATGTTAGGAATTAGGAATTAGAGAAATATCCCCTAAGGGTTTATTCTCTTAGCCATTTCCCAGTTGTTGGATTTTCTGGGAGAAGCCGTTAAGAAGTAGCCATCGGTAGACGGGATGGTTAATTAGATTCTGTGGCTGTATTTTGAAGCCCAGAGGGGATACCAACAGGACTTTGTGTATGGCTGGCAGAAGAGTTCGGCCAGATGGAAAAAATGCCAGGGGTCAGTAAATTGCCTGCCTGCCGAAGCAGTCCTTGGGCCTGTATGGCCCACAAGCTAAGAATGGTTTTTGCATTTAAAAAAAAATAAGGTTGAAAAAAATATTTTGTGACTTATTAAAATTATATGACATTAAAATTTTAGTGTTACAAATAAAGTTTCACTAGAACACCTGCCCATTTGTTTACATATCATCTGTGGCTGCTTTTGTGCTGCAGCAGCAGCAGAGATGAATAGTTGCAACAGAGTATGGCCTGCAAAGCAGAAAATATTTACTCTGGTCCTTAAGAGAAAAAGGTTGCCCATTCCTCCACGAGCTAAAGGGAGTCTTATGTGATGAAAGGCAGGCAGAGAAAGATAGGTAGTAGGGAGGGAAGGGAGGAGAGTAGAGATGAAAGAAAGGGGTACTCGGGTTCCAGGGACAGAAGAACTCTGCGGCCCATCCAGGGCAGGGCCCTGCCGCCGTGCCGTTCAGCCTGGGGATTCCAGGACTAGCCCTACCTTTCTCCCCGGTTCCTTTTCCTTGTCACAGGTCTGTAGAGCTGTCTCAGAGATTCAGGCAAGGCTGAAAAGAGTACAACGCACTCTTCCTAACCCCAACCTGGGACCTTCCTGAAATTGAACCCATCCCTCCTCTGAGCACTCGGGTTCTTTCCCAGGCTACTCAAACAGGTCTCCCCAGGAGCTGACTGCCATCTGCCGTAGCTCACGCAAACCTTCTTTTGGACTAATCTTGAACATGGCTCCCTCATCTCCTTTCTTCAGACCTCAGCCCTGAAACAGCCCCCTCTAGAGTTTCCCCCAGTCTGCTCCGTCAAAGAGCCTAAAGTCAGAGTCGGGATTTGTGCTGTCTAGTTGGAGGTTAACCCAAACTGTTTGTTGCTTTTGTCGACACTTAGGTACTTTCCTGAAGCTTTCTACTTCCTGTAAGGTGCCTGCAGCCATTTAAAGCTGACACCTCTTCCTCCCCTGCCTGTGACAGATAAGCCCCCTCTGCCCTAACCTCCTCACCCAGCTGACATCCTGGCAGCAGAGATGGTGGATTCGAGGGATGGGCTACAAGGGAGGGTAGGAACGTGGGGATCCCCACCCCACTGCACACACCCAAACTGCAGTCTCTACTCGAGCATGACTCTCCATGGTTCAAGGAGAGGAGAGGTCTCCCTATTCGGTTTACTCTTGTGGCAGAGGGTGTTAATATGAAGTCTCTATTCATAAAACTGGGGAGGAGAAAACAAGAAATGAAAGAGGACCTGGTTGGAGAGAATCTGGAGGGGAGCTCCTTGGCTTCGTTGTCGCCCTGTCCTTTAGCCCTCCCACTGCCTGGAGGGCTGTCTACAGCCTCCAGCCTTAGGTCTTCTCTCGTGGGCCTGGGAAGGGAGCCTGAAGGCTGAGACGCGCAGGCGCTGGACCCCCTGTTCTGCTTCACTCCTAGTTACCAGAGGTTGAATCTGGTCAAGTGAAGAGTATAGGGTTCTGGAGACTGCCTCCCCCTGCCCTGCGCAGCTGTGAGCACCTGCTTGCAGGGAGGCGGAGGGGGGTGTTGGGGAAGTCTAGGAGATAAATTTAGTCTGAGGGCGGCAGCTTAATTGGGTGGGTAATTACCCTGGGGAAGCTGGGGAATCCTGATCCAGCTGAACTGAGACCTCACAGGTTTACCTGCAAGGCCACTGACACAGACCCACAACCCCCTCGCCCCAGCAAACACGCAGAAATGAGGAGCCCCCACCAACCACTGGCGGCCTGCGCGCTCGCGCTCTCTCGGGCATATCACGGTTGCTCCCATGGCCACTCCACCCCACCTCAGTGCTCAGGCCCCTCTGAGTCCTTCCCTAAATCCCCCAGTGCCCCAAACCTAGGGGCCCCTCCGCCACAACTCCAGCTTCCTCTCTCCCAAGTCTCTTCAGAGGGTTCTGGAGGTCAAGGAAGAGGTGTCTGGCCACACTGCCCTCCTCTAAGGGGACAAGGAAAGGGGTTTACCTGCGGTCAGGTTCCCCTTCCTGGAAACGTGTGCACTGACCCCACGCTGACCTCAGTGGCCAGAGGAAAGAACCTCGAGGGGCTGCACTGAGTCTGGCTTTAAAATAAGAGGGGAAAGGGACAATTGCCTTGACGGAAGCCCACATCCTGAGAAGGCAGCGCTCAGAGGCTGTCAGAGAAAGGCGCTGCGGCTGGGGGAGCCCGAGAGGGGCTGCGGCTACTTTCCCCACCTGTGATTGGCTCTCCGGCGTGGGCAGCACTACAGACCAGCCCAGCAACAGCCCCTAGAGGCCCGAAGAGGGAGGCGTACTGCGGGGAAGTCAGCTGAGCTGGGGCCACCACCCAGCTGCAGCTTCCAGGAATCGCTGGGAGGGCCCCAGCTAGTCACCGCCACCCCTCCCTCCAGTCCTAGGCCTTGGACTTCAGCCCTCAGCAACTCCGGGCTGCCCAGGTCCCACTTCCCTGGGGATCATCTCTGATCCCCTTGCAGGTTCACCAAAGAGAAGAACGGGTCTGACACCTCCTCTTTAAGCTGAGCAGAGAGTTTCCTTGTACCCCTTTCCTCATTCCTTGTCCTGGGCTAGGGTCAGTTTCATTCTCCTTTCCTTCCATTCCCTTTTGCCTCCTTCCTCATCCGCTCTCCCGCCAAGATGTTGTCCAGAGTCTTCTTTCGCAAGCCATTTCCAACTCAGGGAAAGCCTAAGGCCCAAGGCAGCAGTCTGAAGTGAGGGAGCCGCTGGAGACATCCTGTCTCCTCAGGCAACTTAGGTGTCCTTCCCAGGGTCTGGGTGTACCCAGGAAACAGTAGTCACCGGGTTCAACAGTTTCTGCGGGCCTTTATTACGGTCTCACTAGGCCAGACTTACGGAGGTGCAGAGATGTGGAGGCGGGTGCTTCCAACAGGGAGGAGTCCGATGCTGTTGCACTGTCCCCCTTGCTAGGTACAGGGAGCCCTGGGAAGTCTGGCCCTGGAAGTGGAGACCTGGATTCAGACCTCAGAATTCCAGCGCTCAGGGAAAGGATCTGTATTATGGAAAAGACTGCCCACGGCTCTCACTTCACCTCGAAGCAAGCTGTTTACCTTGACACATGAAATGGGCAGGAGAGGGGAGAGGGAAGGGACTAGGGTGAGACATCTCTGAAGAATGTGTCTTTGGCAGGACATCCAGTCCTGCCTGGGCTCCGCCCTTGACTCTACCGCAAGTTCCCTCCAGCCAGGCCAAGCTCCGCCTCCTCCAGCTGTTTCCGCCGAGGGAAGTGAGGGGCAGAAATCACTTCCTATCCCCGCCCCCACCTTTAGAAAAGCAATAAACCAAGAGCTTAATAGGGAAAAGAGCAATAGCAGAAAGGATGGGGAAGCCAGGAAGGCAGGGCCAAAAGAGAACAGGAAAAAAGCCAGCTGCCATTCAGCTCAGCCCCAAATTGAAAAAAGTGCTACTAGAGTCGAAGAGACTTTACAGAAAGATCCAGCCTACCCAGAAACCCTCCACAGGCCAAGCAGCTTTTCCTCAGTCTGGCCCCCAGCTCCCAACTACATACCTAAACTGGGAGAAGTGGTGACCTCTAATGGTCAGTGACCGACTTGCAGGGCTTATGGCCAGCCGGGATCCTCTCCCTCTGATCAGGCTTCCTGATCTCAGGTAACTCAGGCTCACTCATTAGCCTTCCTGGGCTCTAAGTGCTGTTCCCCTACCCCCCCTTCATTCTGACCTCACACTGCTTGCTTTGGTGGCCCGTATGGCCAGGCTCCCATGAGGAAAATAAAGAGCTGGTTTCTCATTTGTCATAATCATCTTTAATAAAAAATAAATTAGCTCTGGGAAAGAAACCATCTTAGGAGACAGGAGTGGGAGCAGAGGCTAGGGTGTCTCATTCTAACCTTTCTCTTTTCCATCCTCTGCCCAGCCAGTCCCTGCTCTGGGGAGGTAGTCTCTCTTCCTGGGCAAGGCAGGATTGAAAGTGGCTGACCCCACCCCTACCTGAGAGGTAGGGATACAGAAACTAAGGGGAGAAGAGGTCAGGGGACAAATGGGTGGCTTAGAAGCTGTGAGGCCTGAACATGAGAAATGAGGGTTAGGGCACAAAGTTGTGACTGGTGGGAAGGCTAGTCGCTAAGCAGCTCAGATTACTAAGGAGCTGCAAACCTCCTTTCCTGTCAGCCTAGAAAAGTCTCAGGAAATAGGCAGCATCCCCTCCCCACTCCTTCTCAGTCTGTTTAACTTCTTTTTGAGAAATGATGCACATGTATGAGCGCACACACATCCACGCAGGCCCAGATACACATTTGGGAGCATATGTCCACACAACAACATCACAGCACCACACAGACGTAACCACACCTCCTGATTGTCACTGCCAGTCATCTTGCCACCTTCAACCACCCTAGGGTCGTCCCTGGGGAGACAAGGACAGGCTGGAAAGCCAGAGGGTAGAGTGGGCTGATGATGGATGACTAATAGTGGCATGAGAAAACCACGAGGAGAGGGTCTCTTGGGCCCATTTCAGGCAGGCTCTGGGGAAGACTGCTCCAGAACGTGGGCGCAAGAGCGGCAACAGGTGGCTGTGTAGTAGGGGTAGACGCAGAGACGGGCCTGTACCACCAGGGGGCAATGTGGAGCGCTGTCCTTGCACGGATCATCTGGAGACAGAGGCCAGTGGGGGACAAGTCAGTCATTAAGGTCCATTCCTCTGGAGGGGTGTTGCCCAGTCCCACTGGTCCTTTCTCATCTCCACACACATTTCAACTAACTTCACTCCACTGGGGGCTGGGGAGAGGGGGATTGTTACCAGTGCAGGGCTGGCTGTTACAGGGTCGTTTCCTGGAGGGCCGCAGATGAGGAGGGCATCGGATGCTGAGAGTCTGGTTGGCAGTCAGGCACTGGACCTCCCTTGTCTGTGTGCCCCCCTGACAGGAGCGAGAACACTGGGGAGACCCCGGCTACCAAATCAGACCTTCGCTGTGACCCAGGCTCCTCCTCTGAAAGCAGTGTGCGGAGGGACTTCCGGGAGCATTATGAAATCCCACAGGGAGAGGGCCCACCTGTTCTCCACGTCTAGAACAAGTGGGGTATTCAATCGCATCTGGCCTTATGCTGGGGCAGAGGGCTGGCACAGTGAGAGGGGCCCCCTTCCCTGGAAGTCCGCGCTGAGCACGCTGAGACACTCACCGGACTCCAGGACGTAGAGAACCATCGGTCGCGGCAGTCCTGGCCCTGGCAGGGCTGCAGGGCAGGGGGCCTGGGTAGGTGAGAACAGTTGCTAGGAGAGGTCACATTGAACTTGGTCCCCAGTTTGGACACACAGATGATGTCTCTCCGCTGTGTGCCAGAGCCACAGTCTGAGGAGCACTGATACCGAGGAGGGGCAGAGTGTATAAGGGGAGGCAGAGCAGGGTCGCTCCCACCTGCCCACAGAGAATCCCACCGGCGGGCGCCCCCTCCCAGGCTCTCCGCTCACCTCAGCCCAGGGCCCTGTGTACCAGCACCAGGTCCTCTCACAGGGCCCCAAGCTGCAGGCACGCATGTCGGGGGGCCGGCTTCCTGCTGCACAGCTCTGCTCGCTGGCTCCTGCCCCGGCTTCCCCCTGGCTTGCCCCAGGGGCCTCCCCACTCCCGAGGCAGACCACAGAACGCCGCTGGATTCCTGTGCCGCACTCAGCTGAGCACTGTTGAGGAGCAGAGGGGACTATGCGAGGCGGGGACGCTGGTGCCGTACAGGGAGGAGGAGGACCTGAGGACGGCGTGTCCGTCCATCCTGGGTCTTGATCCCGGGAGTTAGGGAATGCCCGGGGGGCCGGGCAGAGGCGGGAACCTGTGCTGGGGGCGGGCCCAGGACTCACTCATCTCCGGGTTCCCGGCATCTGCAGGGTCTAGCAAGTGGTAGGTGCTTGCTCAGTAAATGTGTGTTGCACTGGGGTGGAAAGGCTCTGAGCTGGTGTCGGGTGTGTGGAGCACCGGGGCCCTGGGACTCGGCGCAGGGGTGTGGGGCCCACCTTGGGGCTCCAGTCGCTGTGGAACCAGGCTGTGGTACAGGACCCCATGTCACAGGCCTCCCTGCTGGGAGGCCGCGGGGGGCCGGAAGCGCACTCCTGCTCGCTCACTTCGTCGCCGTTGTTTCCCACGCAGCGGACTCGCCGGCTCCGCTGGCCACGCCCGCACCGTACGGAGCACTGCGGGATGAGGCCCAAGAAGCTCGGCTTCCTCACCGACCTTCAGCCCCATGGCTTTGAACCAGGACCCGCCTTTGATCCCTGGCTCAGTGGTTACACGGCTTTAAGGGCTAAGGAGCCGGCTGAGCCTGGGGCCCTGGGCCTCCACCCCGGGTTCAATCTCTTATCTGACTTACAGATTCCAAATGAGATCTTGTTTGTAAAAAGTTGCTGATCAAAAAGTTGGAAAAACCACTGCCCTAGCCCACTGGTGCCCTTCTCAGGACCCTTCCCGCCACCCAGTGCCTCCTTGCCTGGCCCCACTCACCTGGCTCCAGGGGGACTGAACCTCCCAGTAGCCACAGAGGCGAGGCTGGCAGGGCTGGGTGATGTCGGGTCGGGGAAGATGTGCACAGCGCTCCGGGGGCACTGAGGAGCCGCCCCCCCCAAACTCCTGCCGGCAGTGCACCTGGCGGTGCTGGGTGCCAGGGCCGCAGGAGCGGCTACAGGGCGTCCACTCGCCAGCCTCCCAGCTGTTGGGCGTGCGCAGGGCGGGGAAGAGAGGGAAGAGATGTGTGGGGCTGCCACGCACAGGGAGAGGGACGCCGGCCGGGGGTGGGGGCCCCTCCGAAGAGTGGGCGTCATGAGCATTCGCTCTGTGGCCTCGGGCTGCCAGGGCTTCTTGCTGCCTATGGAACGGCAGACCTTCCCATCAAATACCGTCCCTCTGCAGCCAGATGGTGTGTGTGTGCGGAGTCCAGGTGAGACCCTAGGGGCAGTGGGGACATGCTGTGTTCCCAGGACGCTAACCTTTCCCTGTGGGTCATACTCACTATGGGGGGCATGGGGGGCCATGGCAGGGTTCCAGGGGGGCTGGCGGCCTGGCGCCCATGGCACAGCTGTCTTCACCCAGCTCCTCTCCTGACTCATGGGAAATGCAGAGGAAAATGGGGTGCCAAACACCTGAAGGGGACGAGAGGGAGGAGAGGTGGGGTGGCTTAGGGTCCTGGGTCAATACAGTCCCGGGCACTGGAGTTTGGGTTGGCACACCGTCAAGGTGTGGGCCCACAATCCGGGTCTGGGCTCAGGGCACCAGGAGTTCAGGCTGGGGCATGAAGTCTTACCTTTTCCACAGGACGCTGAGCACTCAGAGTGCCCCACCCGCTTCCAGTATCCAGCTGGAGAGCCCAGGGGTGTCCTGAGCTGGGGCGGGGGAGGCATCTGGGGGATCCGCACCTGACGCTGGAGGATGCCTGGGGTCCGGGGATGGTGCAGCACTGAAGCAGGGGGGGGCTCCACCCTCAAAATCTCTGTGCAGGGACAGCCAAGTAGTGGACTCAGACACAACCCCACGGCTGGAGCCCTGCTTTCAGCCGCTCTCCCCTCCCAGGCCCAGGGGTTACCGGGCTGGAGTTGGAGGATATGGGACTCTGAGGTGGGCCTCTCAAGGTTTGGAGGAGGTGAAGAGATGACATATTGATAAAAAACACCTGGGTTTTCCTCCTGAAAGATCATCTGGGGAGAAAAGAAGACAGCAAAGAATGTTTGGGGGGGGCATACCAATAGCCTTCTCCCCAATCTTGACAGCCACACCTCAGAGGGAAAGGCCTCCCTCTCCAGCAGCCCCCAGGCCCCGAGCTCACATAGACATCCACGGGTCGGGTCGTGGGGCCTTCAGCTGACATACTCTCCCCTGTGCCCTCCTCCCGTGGAGGACGGTTGTACCGGAAGATAGTCCCATCTGCCACGTAGGACCCAGGGGGATCCACAGCCCAGTTCCCATTGATGATGGACCGGCCCCCGGGGCCTCGAAGTGCTGGAGATCAGGACGTGAGGTGAGTCACACGGCCCTCCTCTCCCCCCTCCTTAACCAGGCCGAGTCCCGGAGACACCGTGCCTACTCCCTGCCCGAGGGAGGGAGCCCTCGGCTCCCCCCTACCTGGCCTCTCTGCTGGGCTGAATGGGCGGCGTGGAGGGCACAGCCGGGACCAGGAATGGGGTGGGCGCCAAGACCCAGGGAATCCAGGGGGCTCACCAAGGTAGTTGGAGCTGGGCCGGAGCTGGGCAATCTGGAGCCGGGAGGCTCCTGCAGGAATCAGGAGGATCTTCTGATAGCCCAGGGGGCCCCCCGGGTCAGTGACATTCCCTGCGATGAGGCGACAGGTAGAACCATCGCCCCCACAGACTCCACAGCCATCTGGATGCCTTCCAGAGCCAAGGATCCCGTCACAGCCAGGGCTCTGGGGGAAAATGGGATGAGGAAGGACCACTTGAAGCCTGACACCACCTCACACCCCAGCCCGGTCTTCTTGGGCCCCTTCAGCAAGCCACGAGTCTCGGTCTTTGCCCTGCATGACAATGTGTTTCTCGGCCAGCCCCAGCGCCCCGTCAGCCCCAGCGCCCCGTCAGCCTCAGCGACGCTTGGATGTGCTGAGTGGGTCCTTCCTGCACTTCACCTCCTGCCTCTGCTCTCACCTCCAGCCTGGCAGTCTTTTCGTTTGCAATCTCAGCCTGGTGTTTGTTGTGATGATGAATGAGGAGGCCGTGTGTGTCCGTGTGTGTCCGTGCATGTGTGTGTGTGTGCGTGTGCACCCCATCCTCCCTCACCAGACAGCGTCCAGCCACACAGATGTCTAGGGCTCCAGGCTGACACAGGGTCCCATCCTGGACCTTTTCAGTGTGACGGACATAGAAGCGGAAGCCACGGGGACGGCAGTTCAGTTCACAGCGATGGGAGCCCTGAACTAAGAGACACAGGGGAAGGGTGGTTAGCTGGGATCCCTGGGGGGAGGTTAACTGGCAAAGGCCCCAGGGCCCTGAATGCAGTTTGGCTTCTATCAGCCGCGGGACATCCTGAGGTCGCCTAGATCACTGTGGATGAAGGGAACATGATTAGTCCATGATCTGAAAGGCTGGTTTGAGGGTTACACAGAAGTTGGGTCAGATCAGTTGAGGTCGCCAAACCCAGCAAAGGGGTTGTGAATTCTCAGAGAGGGTGGATACTTTTATGATGATGTGAGTTCAGAGGTCACGAGGGGTCATCTTAGTACAAGCTGACATAGGCCTAAAATCAAGTGGATGTAACTCAGGAACTAGTGATATACCACCACCCCGGGACCACCGTGCCCCCCCACCCTACTGTCACTATTGGACAGGGTCCCTCTGACCATGTTCCTCTCATATCATGTACACGCCACGTCCTGGGATGGACTTCTTTCCAGAAGAAACCAGCCAAGGGCAGCTCTAGCCTGACCCCTCTGCTGACCATCCACCACCACCACCTGACAGCTGGGCCCTGTTCTGAAACCCCTTCCCTTTTCGGGGCCTGGGCTGTCTGTCTCTTCACCTCAGTCCGGGGAAATAAAGAAATTATGACACAGAGGAGAAATACAAGGGCCTACAGAGGAGAAACAGAGGGGTTGGGTGTCTCCCTCTTCCCATGATCCCCCAATCCTAAGCCCCCTTTTCCAGGTGTGGGCTAGAAGCCTCACCTTCCGTGAAGGGCTCCCACTGGTACTGCTGACCCATGAACTCCTGGGAGTCAAAGGCTGCACACTGCAGGGCCCGGGGGTCTGGCTGTTCAGGGGGGCAGGGCTGAGGTAGGAAGGATACAGAGGAGTCAAAGCTGGGGAAGAAAAGGGGGGTGTGGGTCAGGGCTGGATTTGGGGGGGTAGGAGGGAAGGTCAGGTCTGTGAAAGGGCTCCAAGACTCCTACCCTGAGGAGGTCAGATGTCAAGGCCCTTCTCCCTCAGGTCCAGATCTGACAGGCTAAGGACCCAGCCTCAGGGGCAGGGAGGAGGCAGAACTGGAAGTCTGGGGAGGGGTGGCTGGTGGAAGAACTCACCACTTGGCTGCACGCTCTCAGCTGCTCACTCTCCCCAGAACATCTCGGGACGGGGCTAGTGGGAGCAAAGAGGCTCCAGAGGGAGGTGGAGTGGGGGCCGGCGCTCAGAAGGGGCAACCAGCCATGCGGGTAGCGAGAGGCAGGCTCCAGGGGGCGCCCGCGGAGAGTGCCCCCAGGTCTCTGGCGCTCCCGGCTCTGCCGGCCTCGGCCCCGAGGGACAGAAGGGGAGGGATTAGGGCGTCTTTCTGCCAGCCTGGGACTGGCCCGACCCTGGGAACCTGGAATTCTTGGCTGAGGGGACGTGTGGAGAGAGCTACTTTCTCCTGGGGAAGGGGTGGACACGGGGGGCGCTGCGTCTGCGGCCGGGGCTCTGCCTTGGGACGGGGTGGGGTTAGGGGTGGGGTTAGGCCTGGTTCTCGAAGGCACCTCTGTCTGAGCACTTCTGGGGCCTGGGGGTTCTCCCAGTGGGGACGGGCTATGGGCAGACGGTTCTGTAGGAGGGAACTGAGGTGGAGGGCTGTGGTTTGTGGGGAACAGCTCTGCGTTTGGAGTCAGAGATGGAAGATCTGAGGCCGGGGAGAGCTCAGGTTCGGGCGGCCTCTGGGGGTGCCTGCGGTTCCGATGGAGCGGCAACGCAAAAGGCACTCTTCCATAACCAAACATTCCTGGCTTGATGGGGTCTCGAACCCGGGACCTGCGAAGGCGTTGCAGACCTGGGGTCACAGCTCCGACCAGCTCTGACCTTGACTCCCCAGCCTACTTCCTAGCGGCGGAAATGTCTCCCTAGGCCAAGTATCCTTTACCCTGGGTCCTTTCAGGCCAAGCCCGCCCCTTGCCCAAGGCCGGCCCTTCCCTCACTGCCCCACCCCTCACCTCCGGGCTCCTGGAATCCCCTGGGCCTGCTCTCTCCCTAATTGGGAAGTGGGGCCTCGAAATAGGCCCCCTCTTCCCCAGGTCTGTGGCCTGTGTGGCGGGAGGGCTTCTCCGGCAGTCTGGGGTCTGGGGCCCCGAGCTCCAGGGAGCACGGCTTCAGGATAGCTCGGGGGCCGGGCTGGGAGGGGCTGGCCCTGCTGGAGCAGGGCTGTGGGCGGCTGACAGGCTCGGAGCCGGCGCTGCACCCCCACCCCACAGGGCTGGGAGCAAGAGGCCCACTGGTCCCAAGGACCCCAGACGCCCTCAAGACCCTGGCCCTCCTCAGGGTGTATCTGAAGAGAGTGTCCAGACAACACCTATGTAGACAAAAAGGTCAGACAAAATTAGAATGATTTTGGAGGGAACTGCATAGTCTCGAGTCCAATGCTCAAGGCCTGGGGTGGCTGTCACCCGCCCAAGGTCACATGCAGTAGCAGGGCCACCAAATTAACTTGACCTTATTTGACAAGAGTTAGAAAGGCAGGGGTGGGGGGCTCAGGGGAGGCTGGGAGAGATGAGTGTGAGGAAAAGGGGCCGTGGCTCACAAGAGGACATCCCAGACGGAGGCATGGCCTGGAGGAGTGGCATGGAGTCAGGGAGAGGACGGGGTCTCAGCCCCGTCCCTGGCTCACCTCCTGATCCTGGCAGAACGGAGGGAGGGACAGAAGCAGCGTCAGGCACAACCAGGGCCTGCAGACCGACGGCAGGAGTCGGGGTGTCGGCCAGGAGCCAGAGGAGTGCTCTGACCTGCCCCTCACCTCCACCCCGCCAGCAGGCTCCCGCTTCCCAGAAAGCGTCGTTACTCATCACGTGGTCCGGGCCCCCCCCGCCCCCCCCCGCGCTCTCCCTCCCCTCACCTCCAGGGACAGGGCCCTCCCTCCACCAGCAGCCCCGCGTCCTACCTGCCCGGCCACTTCTCCATCGCTCCTCCCTTGATTGCCCCGGGCAAGGAAGGCGGGACGGGAAGAAAGCACCCTAGTCTGCCATCTGGGCCTGGAGGGCGCAGGACCTGCAGGGATAGAAGCCTGGTGCTGGCATCTCCAGCGCCGGAAAGCTGGGGGTTGGGAGGGAAGCTCTTCTGGGCATCTCTGAGTGAGAATGGAGGGCTGGGGGAAGACGAACGCACCCCTTTATGATCTTAAGGGTGAGAGCCGTTGGAATGCGGATCTTGTCCATCAGCTGAGGCTAGAGGGGAGGGGTCTGCCCTAGCTCCTCCGAGTCCCGATCCCAACACACACAGGCACACACATCTTTCTTATCTTGGTTTTCATCTGGCTCCCCTCCTCCCCACCAGAGGTTCTGGAAAATTAAGGATGGAGGCTTGGGTGAGGACCTACCAGACATCCTCTCTGAGGAGCTGAGAAGTAGCCTCTTGGGCTCTCCATTTCCTACCCGCCACCAGCTTTTTCTTCCCTTCTTAGCTAAGCTCCTTCCAGAACACTCAGGCACATTTCTGCCTGCCTCAAACACTTCTTAGCCAAGGGATAAACTGAGTGGGTTGACGGTTTAACCTCTAGAGAAGCAAGACATTTTCCCAATGCAACTTAACCTCCCTCTAAGGGGCCAGCATCCAGCACTGGTTCAGTTTCAGGCACGACTATGTTGGGCTGAAGGAAGGAACCTGGGAAGGAGAGAGCAGCTAAAGCCCGGAGTCCCAGGCCCATCTTTCCGAAGAGCCGGGAAGTTCACCCTGAGGTCGAGCTTTGGTGATAGGAAAGTGGAGCTTGGATCCCTCCCCTGGTCTCAAAGCCTGACTTTCCCCACCAGCCTCTTCCTGCTCACTATGAACACTTCCCACCCCTACTCTCCATCCCGCTTTTAGTCTGCTTTCCAGGAAAAAAAAAATGTTTCTCTTGGATCTGAAAGGCACCCGGGAGAGGAATCCACAGAGCTAATGCCGAGGTGGGCAGCTCAGAGGCAGGAAGATGACAGAAGGAAGGGCAGGGAAGTGCTCAGGAGTAGCGACACTCAGCCTCACTCCCCTCCTAAGACACCAGCACTTGGGGATTCATTTGAGCCCAAGCCCATGATACTTCAGTTGCCTGGGGTTCAGAAGGGGTTTCTGATGGCTGCTCCTTCCCCTGGCTGGGCCAGCCACGGAGGTCAGCAGCGCCACCCTGACAGGGTCGGGGTGGATGAGTAGGGGTTCCGGAGAAGGGCCAACGTTCCACCCAACCTTCACCTTTCTGCCTAACTCTGTTACTTGAGGTCGAAGGGAAGGAGAGATGGGGGTGATGGTCACTGTCTGCCCCTTCTGTGCCGCCAGGTCCCCTCTCCACTCCCTCTTTGCCTCTGCTTCCTTCTGCTAGCCCAGGGCTGCATCTTGCTGTCTCTCTCCGTGGGTCCACCCGGTACACATAATCCCATCCTGAGCTGCTTGGGCTTTGGCAGTTCCCTGGAGAAGTGGGGGGTGGGAGGAGGGGTGACGTGAGCTCCTAGGGCCCAGGCCAGGCCTGGCTCCCTCTCTGGAAAAGTCCCACCCCACCCCCGTGCACAGCTGGGCAAGGGGGCCGACACCCTGTCCACTGGGAAACAGACACACATTTGTGCTTTTTACCCCTTTGCATGTCCCCCATGCGGTGTGCCTCACCGCCCAGGGGGGGCCAGCGAGAGGTCAGAAGCGGCCGCTCTGGTGCCAGGCTGGACACTTGCTCTGGACAAACCTGGGCTCCTCCTGGCCGCACCTCCACACTGGACAGTGAAGGTCGGGGAGGAGAGACCTGGGCAGGGCTAACCCTTTCACCCCCAGAGGGACCCACCTCTGGGAGATGGGCTGCTGCGGGAAAGGGGGCTGGCCTGCCCGGGCTGGCATGGAGTCTCCATCCTGGTACTCATTGTGCGCTCCATTTCTGGGTCCTGGAGGACCATCCCGACAGCTGTCCTTCCTTTCTAGTCATCAGGCTAAGCTGGATCAAGGGCACCCTCCCGCATCCCTCCCAGCATCCACGTCCCCCAACTTCAGGGCGGAAGGGGGAGGCGGGGCGCACATCTTGGAGGGGCGACCTCCCCCAGGAGGAGGGCGGGAGGCGCGGCGCGTGCCCCTGGCTGTTTGCCCGCTTTACTCTGTGCCTTAGTAGGAGTTTGGGCCGATTCCCCTCTCGGGTGATGGGACCAGAGCCCCAGGACGGCACGGTCCTCCCCAGGAATTTGAGCCCAGGGACTGGAAGATCTTCCGAGGCTTTTAAGGGCCGGGGCCGGGGTCGCGGCTGGGGCGCGACGGCGGGGCGCAGGGAGCCGGGAGGGCGGCCGGGGTGAGGCCCGGGAAGGGCTGTACCTGTTCCGCGCGGCCCCGGCGGCCCGTTAACCCTTCTGCGTCCAGGCGCTCTCTCGAAGCAGCCCTGCTCCGCGCCGGCCACCGCGGCCCCGGAGCCGGGTCGGGCCCCCGCCGCCTCCCCGGTCGGGGCTGCCCACCCCCTGGGCGCCGCGCGCCGGGCCCCCCGCACCGGGGCTGCGGGGCGTCCGAAGCCGAGGCGGTCCCGGCCGGGTTCGCGGGCGCCGTCGCTCCCGGTGCCGTCCCTGGAACGGGGCGCTGGGCCGGGCTGCGGCTCCGGCCTCTGGACCCCGGCCTCGCGACCGGCGCAGAGGGGGCGGTGCGAGCGCGGGGCCTGCCCAGCGGGGCGGCCGCCAGGGGCGCGGAGGGGCTGGGTGGCGCCTGGACCGGGGCGGCGTGGGCGAGCCCGGGGCGCCAGCGAGGGGCTGCGCCTCGGGCGGGTGGTCCGGGCCCCAGATCCTCGTGGGCCAAGGCCCTCCTCGCAGCCTCTCGTGCCGTCATCCCAGCCGGCCCAGCCTCTCCCAGGTTGGGCTGCGACCCGTGTGGTTCCGACTGCTCAGGAACTTCTAGGAGCCGCGGGTTCTTCTTAATCCATAAAATTTTCCAAAGGGGTTTGGCACAGGGAATGCGCTGATTTAAGAGTCAAACGGGTCAGGATTTGAATCTCAGCCTGAATATTTGCCGGCTCTGAGGTCTTGGTGAACACTTCAACCTTACTGTGCTGCAGTTTCCCCATCTGTAAAATGGGGCTAATCTGATATATAGGACCGGCTTGGTGATATGTCTGTATAGCCATTTATATCTGGAAGAAAGCATCCCAAACTCAGAATTGGTGGACACCTGGGGAGGGGTGCGGCTTTAGGGGAGGGAGAAAACAAGCCTTCACTTTTTATTCTATATGCTTAAGTGTTGCTTGACTTTCTGACCACAAGTGTTATTTATGTTTAATTAGTTATGCTAAAAAATAAATAGTATGCATAAAATGGATGACAGAGTAGATAATAAGTGGTCGCTACTATTTAAAAATTTTATTTGTGGTTTACTCATGAACCACAGTCAGGAATTGTTGGGTCTACTCAGTATTTTAAAGCTTTTGTTTTTGTTTTTGTTTTCAGTGACTTGTCAATACTTTAGAACCAGCATATTTTATAACTTCTCTTGAAAAAAAAAGCATGAAAATAGAAGTGCTAGCAACATTGCCCTGCGTCCCCACGAAATAACAGGGTCTCACATGCTCCCACCTATCATTTCTTGAGCCCTTGGGGCTGAGCACAGTGAGAAGGCAGGGTCTGCCCCAAGGAGTTGGGTCTAGCTGGAGACAGCCAGCTATGGGGAGGCAAGGGCTGGCTACAATAGAAGCAAATGTCTAAGAAACCAGGGAAGTCAAAGTATAAAGTGTTTTAAAATGTAAGCATTGTATCTTTATTTGAAGTTTAACATGTATATTTTGGTTTCCCAGTAAAGCCCTAAATTCTTTCAAGAGAAGAACTATTTATGCTACTTTGTGTCGTCTGTTTTTTTCATATTTGTGTTTTGTTTTTTGTATTTGTAGGGCTAAAAGAAACATTTGAAATGAACAGATAACCGGGTACCATGTGCCCAGGCCTACTCTCTGACTTTTCCATCCGATCTCAGAGGTCCATGGCAGGTGGGTAAGCCGGCTTGGGGACATCCGAGACTCCTGTTATTTCGTGTGGGTGCAGGACTATGTCGCTAGAGCTTGTATTTTTGTGTTTTTTAAAGAGGTTATAAAACAACTTGGTTTTAAAACATTAACAAGTCACTAAAAAGTGAATAACTTTAAGGCTTCAAGTACACTCCACAAAACATGACTGTCCATCAGATTTGTCTGCAGGCCTCAAGTTCGTACCTCTCCTTAAAACACCCTCAGCCTTCGTGCTGCGCTCCTGAAGAGCTTAGGCAGATAATGGGTTAATGCGCCCCTCCCAGGAGGGCTGGTTAGGGGCTGTTGGTGACCAAAATATACATGTTAAACTTCAAATAACACACAGAGGCATATTTATAGTCATGGATTTGGAGGGGAAGCCTCTTTGCTTAGACTCAGAGTACAGTGCCTATGAGGAAATGCCTACCCACAGGGGCAGAGGAAGATATTTTAGGTCAGGGACCTTTCAGTGCCCCCCAGTCCTTCCTCATCAGCATTCAGTTATCTACAGGGAGGCGAGCTGTGGGATAGGAAGGTGTGACTGAGGCCGCCAGGGTGGGAGGGGAGCCTGGGGGGAGGGAGAAGGTCCATCTCTGATATTTGTAACTGCTGTGAACTGGAGGTCGGAAGTAGTCCTTTTCAGGAAGAAGTGTCTGGGGACCAAAGGAGATTTACTACAGCTGTCACCTCCCATAATTTAGTAGTCTGAAAATCCTGTTTAAAGAAATAATTTGCAATGTGTCAGCAACTTGTGAAGTACCAGATTAAATTTGTGGACACTGTCTCAAGGATAAAAAGAAGTTTCTTAAAAGATTATGTAATAAGTAGATGTTCACCTAAGAGTATCTAGAGATAGAACATATAAAGGACATAGAGAGGAGATAGGCTGAGTATTCTGACTTTGAGCTGAACATGATAATTTAATTATAATACGGCTAACATGAATATAGCACTTCCTCTGTGTACAGTCCTCACCGTAACAGATTTGGAAGCAAAGACCTAAGAAGAAATTCAGTGATTTGTGCCAAACTTCACACTTAGAAGCTATTAACTGTATAAGTTGCGTGTGTGTGAAATGTTTGAGACATTTCGCTGAGTTCACTTAATATTTTTTTTCTGGTCCTAGATTAAGGAAGTCTTATTTGTATTGAATTAAATCACATTTTAAACCCGTGTTTCCCGTGAGACAGTGTCCCTATCCCAAGGTAAGGCTGATGATAATATAATGCCAGTGTGCGCAGGTAGGGCCCAGAAACTAACGTGAAATTCTCTCTTTTGGTTTGTGGTCATAGCAACCATTGTCAGAAAACCTGGTGTTTGCCTTTCTGCCTCTCAGAATCATGTCGCTAAACTCCTTTGTTCCAGAAGACCCACCCTGTTCCCAACCATGACACGCTGCTTCTTGCGATCATCTTTCACCAATGCCATTCTTCTGACCATCTGTCTTCACCTTGGCCCAGTTAGCACACCCCCACAACAGTTATGAGAACAGCCTATTGTGACCTGTTCCCTACAAGGAACCCAGAGGGTGGGGACCACTTGACCATGTTTACCTCTGTATCTACCACCTTGCCTTGCACATAGTAGGAATTTAATAAATGCTTGTGGGATGAGCCCATGAACAAGACCTGGTGAGCACCGCCTCGGCTCTGGTCACATTCCAGCACTTTCTGGTTGTTGTCTTGCCCCATCAGGGCTGAGCTGGCTGTACAGTGATGAAATGACAAAGAAACAGGATGTGACCTGTTTGGTAAAATGAGGACCAGATAGGACACCGTGTCTCCCAATCACTGCTCTGGAGACATTAAATTTGGTCAGAAACTGAAAGCCATAATTATTCTTGCTTTGATTTCCATATTTCAATCTATTGGTGCCCCTCAGGCAGGTCCTGGAATCCTTGATGACAGACTTGGCCTCGATTCAGCCATGAGCCGTGTGTCTGTCCATTGGCATTCTGAAAACAGTAGTCCTCAGTAAATGTTTATGGAATTGAACGAATTGATCCGATATAACCTTGGCAGCCATCAGGTTCACAAAATCATCCATATTTTGACAGCTGTGTTAACTGATTTGAAATCGTGTGCACATCATTTTACATATATGTTTGGGAAACATGGCCATAAGCTAGAGTTTCTGGATTAAGCCCCCAGAATGTTTGAGGATATTCACTGTCTGCTAAATTGGGAAGATTTCTCAGATGATATTCTTCCTGTGATAGTCTCAACATAACTTATTTAGAGATTTAATAAAACGGGTTTAATAAAACACTACCAGGGAGGGAGAACAATTACCCAGGACCTGTCCATCTGCCACAAGCCTCCACCCAGCTCTGTCCACAGGAGTTTAGAGAATATTCCCAAGTAGCCACTCTCCCTTGTGGCTACCAGGGCCTAGGGGGCCCATGGCAGTTTATGCTGCTGCACAGTAGTGAGAGTCAGTACTGGGTCGAGACGAAGTGTGGGAGAGCCAGCGTGATCCAGATTCTGGTACCAGCCCTGCCATTTGCGAGCTGAGTGACCTGGGGCATGCTGACTGTCAGCTTGCTCAGCGCTGAAACTGGAGGAACAACAGTACTCAGCTTATCTATTTCATAGGTTATAAAAACTAAAATATTCAAGCTCTACTACAAAGCCACAGTAATCAAGACAATTTGGTACTGGCACAAAAACAGACCCACAGACCAGTGGAACAGAATAGAAAATCCAAACATTAACCCAAACACCTACAGTCAATTAATATTTGATAAAGGAGCCCTGGATATACAATGGGGAGATGACAGCCTCTTCAGCAGCTGGTGTTGGAAAAACTGGACAGCTACATGTAAGAGAATGAAACTGGACTACTGTCTAACCCCATACACAAAGGTAAACTCAAGGTGGATCAAAGACCTGAATGTAAGTCATGAAACCATAAAACTCTTAGAAAAAAACATAGGCAAAAATCTCTTGGACATAAACATGAG
>JAQQAC010012408.1:3301590-3324897 GCA_029783875.1 Phataginus tricuspis | reverse complement strand
CAACCCTATTACAGTCACTGTCCATCAGTGTAGTGAGATGAGAATCACTACTTGTCTTCTCTGAGCTGTACAGTCCCCCCCGTGCCCCCCCACCCTATGTCTGCCAATCGTAATGCCCCTTTTACCCTCTTATCCCTCTCTTCCCACCCATCTCCCCAGTCCCTTTCCCTTTGGTAACTGTTAGTCCATTCGTGGGTTCTGTGAGTCTGCTGCTGTTTTGTTCCTTCATTTTTTTTTTCTTTGTTCTTGTACTCCACATATGAGTGAGATGATTTGGTACTTGTCTTTTTCGGCCTGGCTTATTTCACTGAGCATAATACCCTCCAGCTCCATCCATGTTGTTGCAAATGGTAGGATTTGTTTTTTTCTTATGGCTGCGTAATATTCCATTGTGTATATGTACCACGTCTTCTTAATCCATTCATCTACTGATGGGCACTTAGGTTGCTTCCATTTCTTGACTATTGTAAATAGTGCTGCAATAAACATATCCACCTGGCTTATTTCACTGAGCATAATACCCTCTAGCTCCATCCATGTTGTTGCAAATGGTAGGATTTGTTTTCTTCTTATGGCTGAATAGTATTCCATTGTGTATATGTACCACATCTTCTTTATCCATTCATCTACTGATGGACACTTAGGTTGCTTCCATTTCTTGGCTATTGTAAATAGTGCTGTGATAAACATAGGGGTGCATGTGTCTTTTTCAAACTGGGCCGCTGCATTCTTAGGGTAAATTCCCAGGAGTGGAATTCCTGGGTCAAATGGTATTTCTATTTTGAGTTTTTTGAGGAATCTCCATACTGCTTTCCACAATGGTTGTACTAATTTGCATTCCCACCAGCAGTGTAGGAGGGTTCCCTTTTCTCCACATCCTCACCAACATTTGTTGTTCTTTGTCTTTTGCATGGTGGCCATCCTCACTGGTGTGAGGTGATATCTCATTGTGGTTTTAATTTGCATTTCTCTAATGATTAGGGTTGTGGAGCATCATTTCGTGTGCCTGTTGGCCATCTGAATTTCTTCTTTGGAAAAGTGTCTGTTCAGCTCCTCTGCCCATTTTTTAATTGGCTTATTTGCTTTTTGTTATTGAGGTGCATGAGCTCTTTATATAATTAGAATGTCAGCCCCTTATCGGATATGTCATTTATGAATATATTCTCCCCTACTGTAGGATTTCTTTTTGTTCTACTGATGGTGTCCTTTGCTGTACAGAAGGTTTTTGTTTGATGTAGTCCCACTTGTACATTTTTGCTTTTGTTTCCCTTGCCCAGAGAAATATTTTCATGAAGACGTTGCTCATATTTATGTCCAAGAGATTTTTGTCTATGTTTTTTTCTAAGAGTTTTATGATTTCATGACTTACATTCAGGTTTTTGATCCATTATGAATTTACTTTTGTATATGGGGTTAGACAATAATCCAGTTTTATTCTCTTACATGTAGCTGTCCAGTTTTGCAAACACCAGCTGTTGAAGGGGCTGTCATTTCCCCACTGTATATCCAGGGCTCCTTTACCATATATTAATTGACCATATATGCTTGGGTTTATATCTGGGCTCTCTATTCTGTTTCATTGGTCTATGGGTCTGTTCTTGTGCTAGTACCAAATTCTCTTGATTACTGTGGCTTTGTAGTAGAGCTTGAAGTCAGGGAGCATAATTCCCCCAACTTTATTCTTCTTCTCAGCATTGCTTTGGCTATTCGGGGTCTTTTGTGGTTCCATATGAATTTTAGAACTATTTGCTCTAGTTCATTGAAGAATGTTGTTGGTATTTTGATAGGGATTGCATTGAATCTGTAGATTGCTTTAGGCAGGATGGCCATTTTGACAATATTAATTCTTCCTGTCCATGAGCATGGGATGTGTTCCCATTAGTATCTTCTTTAATTTCTCTCATGAGTGTCTTGTAGTTTTCGAGTATAGGTCTTTCACTTCCTTAGTTAGGTTTATTCCTAGGTATTTTATTCTTTTGGATGTAATTGTGAATGGAATTGTTTTCCTGATTTCTCTTTCTGCTAGTTCATCGTTAGTATATAGGAATGCCACCGATTTCTGCATATTAATTTTGTATCCCGCAACTTTGCTGAATTCAGATATTAGATCTAGTAGTTTTGGAGTGGAGTCTTTAGGGTTTTTTA
The DNA here is from genome assembly GCA_029783875.1 of Phataginus tricuspis. Lineage (NCBI taxonomy): Eukaryota > Metazoa > Chordata > Mammalia > Pholidota > Manidae > Phataginus > Phataginus tricuspis. The sequence goes on along the minus strand of JAQQAC010012408.1, from coordinate 3,322,752 downwards.
TGTACAATATCATGTCATCTGCAAACAGGGACAGTTTGACTTCTTCCTTACCATTCTGGATGCCTTTTATTTCTTTGTGTTGTCTTATTGCCATGGCAAATACTTCTAGAACTATGTTGAATAGAAATGGGGAGAGTGGGCATCCTTGTCTTGTTCCTGATCTTAAAGGAAAAGTTTTCAGCTTCTCGCTGTTAAGTATAATGTTGGCTATGGGTTTGTCTTATATGGCCTTTATTATGTTGAGGTACTTGCCCTCTATACCCATTTTGTTGAGAGTTTTTATCACGAATGGATGTTGAATTTTGTCAGATATTTTTCAACATCTCTGGAGATGATCATGTAGTTTTTGTCCTTCTTTTTGTTGATGTGGTGGATGATGTTGAAGGATTTTCGAATGTACCATCCTTGCATCCCTGGGATGAATCCTACTTGGTCATGATGGATGATATTTTTTATGTGTTTTTGAATTCAGTTTGCTAATATTTTGTTGAGTATTTTTGCATCTATGTTCATCAGGGATATTGGTCTGTAATTTTCTTTTTTTGTGGTGTCTTTGCCTGGTTTTGGTATTAGAGTGATGTTGGCCTCGTAGAATTTGTTTGATAAAATTCAGCAGTAAAACCATCTGGTACAGGTGTTTTGTTCTTAGGTAGTTTTTTGATTACCAATTCAATTTCCTTGCTGGTAATTGGTCTATTCAGATTTTCTGTTTCTTCCTTGGTCAGCCTTGGAAGGTTGTATTTTTCTAGAGAGTTGTCCATTTCTTCTAGGTTATCCAGTTTGTTATCATATAATTTTTCATAGTATTCTCTCATAATTCTTTGTATTTCTATGGTGTCCGTAGTGATTTTTCCTTTCTCATTTCTGATTCTGTTTATATGTTTAGACTCTCTTTTTTTTTTTTCTTGATAAGGCTGGCTAGGGGTTTATCTATTTTGTTTATTTTTTTGAAGTACTAGCTTCTGCTTTCATTGATTCTTTCTACTGTTTTATTCTTCTCAATTTATTTATTTCTACTTTAATCTTTATTATGTCCCACCTTCTACTGACTTTGGGCCTCTTTTGTTCTTCCTTCTCTAGTTTCATTAATTGTGAGTTTAGACTGTTCATTTGGGATTGTTCTTCTCTCCTGAGGTAGGCATGTATTGCAATATATTTCCCTCTTAGCACGGCCTTTGCTGTGTCCCACAGATTTTGCAGCGTTTTATTATTTTTGTCATTTGTCTCCATATAGTGCTTGATCTGTTTTTATTTGGTCATTGATCCACTGACTTTTTAGGAGCAAATGATTAGGCCTCCATGTGTTTGTGGGCTTTTTCAGTTTTTTTGAGTAATTTATTTCTAGTTTCATACCTTTGTGATCTGAGAAGCTGGTTGCAGAGCTGAGTAGGCAGCCAGGGAGATGGAGTGCCTGAATCTCCCCAAAGTTCCCAATGTGCTGGGCAGGGCAAGCCCAGACAACCTTGTCCCCCTATCCCTTCTCCCATGCAGCAAGCTCCGTGCAAACCCTGCACCTTCAGTAGCCCTCTCGCTGCTAGGAAGCCTCTCAGACCACCTGCCTTTCCCTTGTCTCAGAGCGGCCGGGTGTGGATCCCCATCCTCCATGAAGGACCAGAATCTCAGTCTCTCACGCACTCTGCCTGTCCCACCTCCCCAACCCAGCAACCTCCAGAGCACCACACAATGTAGATTTCTGCTCCCAAGGCAGACCTCCAGGGCTAGGTGTTCAGCAGTCCCAGTCCTCCACTCCTTCCCCTGTTCTGTTTCTCTTCTCCTGCCAGTGAGCTGGGGTGGGGGAAGGGCTTTGGATCAAGGCTTTCATACGTTACCCTGTTTTGTGAGATCTGTTCTGTTCGTGAGGTCTGTATGCAGTCTGGTGCAGCCTTCTTTCTTCTTGCTGTTTTAGGGTTAGCTGTATTAACTATGTTTTCACACTATCTGTGCTTTTAGGAGTTCTCTGTCTCACCTCTCATGCCGCCATCTTGAATCCTCCACTGTGTCTTTTACATCTTAGCCTCTGAGGTGATGTACCATCAATTCTGCCATGTTGTGAGTAAATTGTAATATTTCCAGAATATCTCACCTCACTATAGTACATCACATATCAATAGGCGTTCAGAGGTGGACAGCAGTATGGTTTTGCTGCATCTGCATATCCTCAGGGGTGGAGAGAAGTTCATCTCTGTATCAATGGGTAATTACCTGGGCAAGGAGGGCTTTTCTGTACCTGAGAGGTGAGGGGAGGGCCGGTTTTGCTGCTGCTGGAGCAGGAGCAAGAGATGGGCTGGACTGCAGTTTGTAAGCAGTAAACAGATTTTAAACTTTATTTCTCCCTTTGACTGATTTCAGTTTTTAGAGGTATTTTTCCCCAGGATTTCCTCTCCCCAGACTTATATCTGGCACAGTTGGCAGGATTCCTCTGAACGCAAAATCTGTTATCATGGGTGCGACCTTTGGGAGGGCAGCCCCTAGAAACGATGGGGAGAAGTGATGCTCACACCAAGGGACGTGTGTCTACGTGTGGTCATGGATAGTCACCACTGCTGCTGGCCACGCCGACCCCGGCCCGTGGCCCAAGCCTAAGGCTACTGCTTCTGCCACTGCTGCTGCTCCTGCTGCTGGCCAGAGCCTGGTCACAACTCTGGAAAGGAGCAGAGGTCCGGGTCACCTTGATAGAGAAGCAACTGGCTGCTGTGTACCATGCCTTGCTGGCTACAGAGCCCATCGCTGGAACAGCTCTGACCAAGGTAATAACCACCTATCCCATCGCAGGGTGGGTGAGAGACTGGACCCAAAGGCCACGGAGTGGTGTGGCACAGACACCTACTGTATATCATGTGGCTTTGCCTTTGGCATCCCCAGGGAATGATGGAGCAGATGCATTGGCCCAGGTGCGCTGCCTAAAAGGAAAGCCTGACTCTGATGTGGCCCATCAGTGTTTGTTGTTCGTGGGGCAAAAGACAATGAGGGCTGTAGCCTGTCGGTGGGGCTTGTCATTGACCTTTGAAGAAGTCAGCCGATCCTGGAAGGAGTGCCCTGCATGTTGTGCAGATCAGCAAACCACCAAGAGGGGCCTAGAGCGTCTCTTTGCAGCCTAGGGCCGGTTGCTGGTGATTAAGAGCGATCAAAGCACCCACTTTATTGGACATGAGCTGCAAGGATGGGTGCAGCAATTTGGAGTAAAATGGACATGGCCCTGGACATATCAACACATGGATCAGTGATGGCTGGCTCTTCTGGCACTTTGGGGAAAAGGCCTGGAAGCTGGCCTCCTGTGCATTCCTGGAATAACAGCAAATTGGCCCCCCACAATCACAGCTATTTGCTTTGACAGTCCCGTGTCCTGGATGTGCCCCCTGGCTGCAGCTGCCGCATGATGGCTGGAACGGACGAATCTGTGTGGGACTTTGAACCCAGCTGACTCCTCTGGCTTGAGAATTATGATTGTGTTGCTATTGTCAAGAAAAAAATGTTTAAAGAGAGGCCTGACTTTGTCTAATGTTTGCTAAAAGTTTTGTGAGCAATCTAGCATGGTTGTTAGGAATGAATAAACAAGTGTAGAAACATATTTTGTGCTTAGTGAGAGATTGTGCTGTAAAGTGCATTTACTCAGTCTGCATAGGCTGAATCCTCTGGCTTGAGGATTATCAAGATTTTATTGCTGTTGCTATTATATATTATTAGGTAGGTTGGAAGAGGGGGAACAAGTAAATTGTAAAGTGAGATTTCTGGAGGGGTGGCCTGTGGGTAAAATTGTAACATTTCCAGAATATCTCCCCTGTCTTTAGTACATCTGCATATCAATAGGTGTTCAGTGGTGGAAAGAACTATGGCTTTAGTGCATTTGCATCATTCCTCAGGGGTGGAGAGAAGTTCTCCGTATCAGTGGGTAATTACCTGGGCAAGGAGGGCTTCTCTGTACCTGAGAGGTGAGGGCAGGGCCGGTTTTGTTTCTCCTAAAGCAGGAAAGAGAGAAGGCCAGTGTGGGGAACTGCCTTTGCATCCAGCCTCGCCACGAGGGTGGCCGCTGGGAACTGCCTTTGAATCTCAGCCTCGCCATGAGGGTGGCTGCTGGGAACTGCCTTTGAATCTCAGCCATGCCACAAAGATGGCCACTGAGAACTCAGCCGCGCTGCAGGGGTGGCCGCCAAAAGCCCCCTGAGGTTTAGCTGCGCCCACTCCGGTCAGAGACAGCTGCACATGTGCACAACTCTGAGCCTGATTCGGAAAAGTGAAAGTTGCCTTATTGGCATAGGTGACCGATCGGGGAGAGACTTCACCCTATATATCCCATGCCCTGAGCCCCAATAAACGAGTTCTCCCTTCGAGTGAACTTCCTGTCGCGTCTGATTGTCTCCGGCGAAAAAGAAGCGGCCAGCGGCCAGCGGCGAGCGGCCAGCGGTGGTGGCAGCAGAGGCTGGAGCGGCTGCAAGCGGCGGCGCCGCCGAGCTCCGGAGGCTGCGGGAACGGGCGGACAGCCGGCGCTTACCTCCCTTGCTCTGCCTATCGGGGCGAGCCTCTCTCCCTGCCTTCCTCCCCTCCGCTGGTTCGGAGGGTCGCAGAAAGAGCTTGTAACACAAAGAGCTGTAGTCCTGACCCAGAGCAGGACCGGCGGGAGAGAGGTGGAAAAAACCCGATAGGCCAGACTGCAGTTTGTAAGCAATAAACAGATTTTAAACTTTATTTCTCCCTTTGACTGATACCGGTTTTTAGAGGTATTTTGCCCCGGGATTTCCTTTCCCCGGATTTACACGTGTTTAGTCACACAAATAGGAGAGCGGACTACACGAGGGTATAAATGCCAGTAGGCAAGGATCATTGGGGACCATTCTGGAGGCTGGTTACCACAATCTGGAGCAAGACAAGGTCAGAACGCCCTCTGTCTCCACTTTCCATCAACATTCCTTGGAGGTCTAGCCAGGGAAGTTGTTAGTACTAGTACGGGGAGAGGAAATCCCAGGGCAACATACCTCTAAAAACCGAAATCAGTCAAAGGGAGAAATAATGTTTAAAATCCGTTTACTGCTCACAATACTGGAGTCCGGCCCATCTCCCCCGCTCCAGCAGCAGCAACACCGGCCCTCCCCTTACCTCTCAGGTACAGATAAGCCCTCCACGCCCAGGTAATTACCCACTGATATGGCGATGAACCACTCTCCACCCCTAATGAATGATGCAAACGGACTAAAGCCAGACTTCTTTCCGCCTCTGAACGCCTATTGATATGCAGATATACTTAAACCAGGCGATATTCTGGAAATGTTACAATTTTACCCACAGTAGTAATAAAGAAAAAGGAAATAAAAGGCAAAGGATTAGAATGAAGAAAGGAAACTATTGATAGTCACGGAGCATAGGAAACCCCAAAGACTCCACAGCTAAGAAGCACCTTCTTCTGTTCCCACAGCCGCCCACAGGGCGCCCAAGCCCCGGCGCTGGCCCTGATTCGCCACAAGCCCGCCCCACTGTCGGTTCTAGAGCCGGGGAATCAGAGGCCCTACGGAGACTGGCAAGGTTGCCCTGAAGAAGTTGGAGATAAAGCAAGAAGAGAGGTAGGAAAGGACAAATCTTCCAAAAAAAATGTACAGTGTAAAAAGAGAACAAAAGCAAAAGAGACTGTTAAATAAGAAAAAAAATCCCCAAACCAAGAATAGCGTGTAAAGAATACCTCAAAGGAAAAGGAGGAGGGAGGGCGAGGACCCACTGGAGAACTACAACACTGAGAGAAGGAAGCGCCATCCCTGGGCGCCCAGGAGCTGGGGGAGCCTTTCACATGGCCTATCAGTGGGCCTTGCACCTCCCTTCAAAATAGTTCATAAACTGTGTAAAATGCATGTTTTTAGTAGTCCTAGAATCCAATTTTTAGTTTTTTCGGTAGCTAAAAACAAATTTTCAAGGACATTCTACCTCACTTCATTGTTTTTTTAGAAATTTAGATAAATGTAAATGCATTTTTTGTGTGGCTGTTGATTTTTTTTTTTGTATAATCATAAATTAGTGGCCTACAGAATTAAGGGGGGCTTTTACTGTCTTGAGTGTAAACTTAACATTCCATGGGCAGAGAAATGGGGTCGTTTTTATAATGGATAAACAAAACTTGGTGAAATACAAAGCATAAATTAATGGCAATTTGGAATCCGGCACTAAGGCATCTCATGTCTTTGAGATGGTCTAGGACGCTAGGCCATCACCTTCCTGCTGGCTTCCTGCATAAAGCAGCCTTTCCTTTTCCCCAAGACTTGTCTCTTGAGTTTCGGCCTTTTGAGTGACAAGCAGCCAAAGAAAGCTGCGCTCGGAACCAGGCCGTAGCCCCATTAAAAAACAAGAAAGGACGTAACATGTCTTAAACATTTTGAATGCTCTACCTTCTATACTCATGTTTTTAGAAATAAATTTACTGATGCTTGTTTTATGAATCACATAATTCACCCTTTTAAGTGTACGATTCAATGACAGTCTTAGTACATTTACCAAGTTGTGTAGCCATCACCCTGAATCAGTCTTAAAACATTTGCGTCACCCTGATAGGGCCCCTCGCGCCCAGCCCCCTTACCCCCTCCTCCCTCTCCCCCCCGCAGGCAATCGCTAATCTGTTCGGTCTCTACAGCTTTGCCTTTTCTGGCTATTCCATATACACAGAATTATACAAAAGGAGGTCTCCTGTGTATAACTTCTTTCACAGAGCCTAAGGTTTTTGGATGTTCGTCCACGCCGTCCATGTACCTGTATTTTGTCCTCTTTAATGGCCGACCTGTATCCTGCTGTAAGGACACACCACACTTTGTCTATCCATTTTCCAGCTGATGGACATTTAGGATGTTGCCAATTTGATTTCCATTTTGGTTATTATTAATAAGGCCGTTAAGAACATTTGTGTCCATTACCATGTATGCTTTAATTTTCAAGAAACTTCCAGTTTTCCAAAGGGACTGTGCTATTTTTCATTCCCACCAGCAAGATCTGAGGCTTCCTATTCCTCCACAACCTTACCAACCTTTGTTATCACCTGTCTTTTTGATTATAGACATTCTAGTGGATGTGACATGGGACTTCACTGTGGTTTTGGTTTGCAAGTCCCTACATACTAATGATATTGAGCATCTTGTCATATGCTTATTAAAAATGTGTATATCTTCTTAGCAAAATGTCTACTCATGCCTTTTGCCCATTTTGTTATGGTTGTTTTCTTATTCATAAGGTGTAAGAGTCCTGGAAATACACCCATTTCTTCTCAGTAGAATTGTCTCAACTGCACTCTGGTCTTGGGTCTCCCTCTCAGAACGATTTGCTATCCTTGCCATTTCTGGTGGGTGTAGCCTACTTTTTCCCAATAACTTTGATAATGTCCTATGAAAGCTGGACATTTTTGTTGATTATATGGTGTATATAATACCAAAATTTAAAAAGACTTAGATAAACTCTGTCTGTATTAGTTTCTTATGGCTGCTGTAACAAATTACCACAAATTCAGTGACTTAAAACAATAGAAATTTATTCTCCTACAGTGCTGGAGGCCAGAAGGCCAGAAGTCCTGAGGCCAGAGCCTTAGAGAGCTAAAATCGAGGTATCAGCAGTGCTGCTCCCTTCAGGAGGCTCCAGGGAAGAAGCTTTTGTTTGTTTCTTCTAGTGCCTGATAGCTGTCCACACCAGTCACTCCAATCTCTGCTTCCATAGTTGAATTCTTTTTTGCTGTCACATCTCACTCTGCCTCCTTTTATGAAGGCATTTATGATTACATTTAGTGCCAGATAATCCAAGATAACTGCCCCATCTCAAGGTTCATACCCTTAGTCACATCTGCAAAGTCCCTTTTGCCATGTAAGGTAACATTCCCAGGTTCCAGAGATTAGAACCTAGATAACCTCTGGGGGTCATTATTCAGTCTATCACACTGTCCAGTAGAAATACAACATGTTAGCCACAAATAAAAGCCGCATGTGTAACTTTAAATTTTTTAGTAGTCACATTTTTAAAAAGTCAAATGAGACAGGTGAAATTAACTTAAATAATATATTTCATTTAATCCAATATGCCCCAAATATCCTGCCTACATGCAATCAACACAAATATTAATGAGACATCTTGCTTCTTTTTTTTCATGTTAAGCCTTCAAAATCTAGTGTTTTTTCCAGCACCCTGAAATGTAGACCAGCCACACACAGATGCTAAGTGCTCAATGCCCAGTGAAGTGACTGGTGGTCACGACATTGGACAGCATTTCCAGCTGAACTGGAAAGTCACTGGAATAAATATCCAGAAATGGATTATAACAACATGGGTTTTCTCTTTTTAATATTTATGTAAAATAATTTGTACAAACTGTTTCTGACATTTGTGTCTCATCAGGAAACAATAGCCAAGACACTGTTGAAAAAGAACAAAGTGGGAGGACTTTCCCCGTAGATATCAAGATGTGTTATAAAGCTACGGACTGTGTAGTACTGGACAAGGATGGACACAGAACAGAACAAAGGGTCCAGAAATAAGCCCATGCAAATATGGACATTTGATTAATGACAAATGTGGCTCTTCAAAGCAGTGGAGAAATGACAGTCTTTTCGACAACTGGTGCTGGGGTAACTGAATCTCCAAGTGGAATAAAATCTGAATCATGACCCCTACCTCCTAGTATAAATAAAAATTAACTCCAGGCGGATATTAGTCTTAAGTGAGATAGGAAAAACAGTATTGCTTTTCAGAAGATAGAAGAGGAGCTTTGGAGTCGGAGGGTACCAGATTGTAAGACAGACAGGAAAAGCACTAAATATAACAATTACATTAAATTTAAGAACATCTTTTCATCAGGCACTATTAAGAGAGTGACCAGGCAAGCCACAGAGTGGATATTTCCCATATATTACCAGCCAGAGTTCATATCCAGAATAAATAAAGAACTATAAATCAGTAAGTCTAGTAGATAAATATGCAAAAGATTTGAACAGACATCTCACAGAGGATACCCAAATGGCCAATCAACATATAAAAAGATGCTCACCTCATTCATAGTCATGGAAATGCAAATTAAACCCAACACACATTCACCAGAATAGCTAAACAGATGGACTACCTTAGGAGCTGGTGAGAAACAAGGAACTCTCATACCGTGCCGGTGGGAGTAAAAATTAGTACAACCATTTTAGCATTAACTAGTTAGTGTGAAGAGACTCTATGACCCAGCAATTCAACTCCTAGCTGTATACCCAATAGAAATGCATGCAGTTCTTTTTATATTAGCAAATTTGAAGTAGCCTAAAACTGGGAACAACTCAAATATCCATCAGCAATATATAAATTGTGGTATATTTCTAAAATGGAATTCTATATGAAAATGAATATAATGCTTTAAGTCAGACACACAAAAAAACATTCTCTCTGATTCCATTCTTATAAAGTTCAAATGGGCAAAATTAGATGATTGTGCGTTATTCACAATAGCCAAAGACGGAGACATCCCAAGTGTTCATCATGGATAAACAAAATGTAGCCTATCCATACGTGGCGTCTCACTCGTCCATAAAGAGGAATGAAGCTCTGATACAGGCCACAACGCGGATGACCCCTAAAAACATCATGCCAAGTGAAAAAAGCAAGACACAGGAGCCCCTACAAATACTAAGGTACTTACATGAGGTTCTTAGAATAGGCAAATTCATAGAGGCAGAAAGTGGATTGGAGGTCACCAGGGGCTGGGGGGAGGTGGGAACAGGTAGTGCCCGCCGCTCCTGTTTGGCGTGAGGAAGGCGCTTGGAGATGGTGATACGATGGCTGCACGGCCTCGTGAAGGTGGTGAATGCCACTAAATGGCACACTTAAAAATGGTTAAAATGGCAAATTTTGTTGTATGTATTTTACCGCAATCTTTAAAAATTATGTAATATGCCAAAAATCATTGAATAGTACACTTTAAGTGGGTGAATTACATGGTATGTGAACTATACCTCAATAAAGCTTATCTTTAAAAAACCTAAGTGACTGTTTTCAGGATTCATATTTAGGTGGTAAAACTCTAAAGGAAAAGCAAGTAAATGATTACTATTAAGTATCAGGATAGCAATAGTGATTACTTTAAAGGGGTAGGGGAATCTGTGACCAGAAAGCAGCATTATGGCTGCAGTGCTGGCAATATCAATTTTCTTGACCTGGGTGGTTGTGGCAGGGAGTTTCATTTTATAATAATCCATTGAACTATACATTTATGTTTAGCACACTTTTTAAATGTGTGTTACTTCACACGATTTTTTTTTAATTTAAAAATCATCAAGAACAAAGTATTGGGGGATTGGAGGCGGATGGCTTGTTGCACAGAGTGGGGAAGAGAGTTCCGCTGAAAGGAAGCAGCATGTGAAAGTCCCCAAAGCAGAAAAGAATGTGGCGGACCCGAGGAATTGAAAGGTGGACTGCCCAGTTCTGACAAGGCTTAGAGAATAAGAGGGAAGACGCATATGTGATGAAGTCAAGGACTGGGCAGAGGCCAGATGGAAAGTCTGGGCGTCCATATGGGAGTATCTCAGATATGGTCCTAAGGGAACAGTGGGCGTCATTAAGGGGTTTAGAGCAGTGAAGTGACCTGGTTAAATCAGTTAGCAGGTCATTCTGCCTGGAGTGTGGGGAATGGATTGGACAGAGTTAGGAGCCAGGAGACTAGTTATGAAGCTGTTTCAATAATCCTGAGGGTTGGTGGAGGCAAGGGAGGGGAGGAATAGTGTCCTTATGCTCTGTGTGCAGTTAACAATGCTGTTCAACTCTACGCAGCACTATCTCATTTTGAAAATGTAGTTTAATGTATATACTGTGTATAAATTTAATGTTATATTGTGTATCCTGTTATGTACATACTATATATGCACATATACACACACTTGTACATACATTTGAGTACAGAGTCGTGAACACAAACCCATGGCTACTGTATTTCATGAGTGATTTAAGGGATTTCCAAAGGTTATGTTGACCGTGTAACATTTGCCTTATGTACTGACTTTAGAACCTAACCTTGGTGTTGAACTTAACTGTTGATGGACTTAAGAGATATTTAGATTTACAGACTGATTGGTATAGAAGGGAAAAATGGAGGGATTAATTAAAAAACGCTTGTAGCTCCAGGAGGAGGGGGTTTCCTGCCCAGGCTTGATTCTCCAGGAGTGCCGTGGCTCTAGGGCTCTCGCTGCTCTCCCAGCCGCCCAGTTCTCTGCTCCCATCTGGGAGTAATTGTGTGTGCGGGTCCGTGGTGACTGGCAGACACCTGACCAACTGTCCCAGGAACTCAGGCAGAGAAGAGAATGGGTGTTTCCTCTCCACCCTTTCCCTGGCAGGTACTCCTATGAGTGACCAGGGGCTCTGTCGCTGGTAAACATCCCATAAATGTGCAAACAGGCTCTTACAGACACAATGGGTGATATTAAATTCAGGCAGGAATCCTGGTCAGAAAGTCCCATTTTCCCCACAGTGATATTCCTAGGTCTCTTGCCTAAATAACCGAGATGGTGGCTGTGTTTATTGAGATGGGGCACACTGGGGAAGGAACAGTTGCAGAGTAGAGATGACAGCTCGTTTTTCTCAATATTTTATGAAAAGTTTCTAAAATATAAGCATTGTATGGTGAACACTCACATACCCCCCACCTAGGGTCTACAACTCATTTATTGCTATTTTTTTCTTTTTCACATCTTCCCCTACACCCAGAAGAGTTCACTTTAAACAAGCTGAATTTGTGGTATCTTAAGATACTTGCAAGAGTCGTGCCTAATAGGCCACTGGTCTAGAGCGCAGGTGTACATTTAGAGATCAGGCTGTATATGCTGCCTCCCCTTCCTTACCTCCCATTCACACTCAGTTCCCTAGAATTTGCCTTTTGACATCTTCCTTCTAAAGGTGCTTTCACTTAGGAAGACTAAGAATCCAAATTGAAGTCATTATCCTCCTCCTATAAAACTGCTCCTCTAGTGTGCATCCTACCTTATAGCTACCCAAACCTCAAACTTGGGAGTTATCCTAGACGTCTGCTGCAAACAGGTTCTGTCAATCCTATCTCCTAAATATCTTTTTTTAAATGTCCCCCTCCTTCTTCATCCCCTGTACAATTAACAGATTTTGGGGTTTCAGAATTTCTCACAATTTTATTGAAGAGTTATAATTTCAACCTCTGAACCGTCCCTGTCTCTACCCTCTCACCAGCTCATCTATTCCCATCCATGGCCTGTCTGTCCATCTGATTTATCTTAAAAAAAAAAAAAAAAAGTTCACACCACTTTTCTTTACAGTCCTTCACAGGTGCTTATGCCCCAGGTTGGCAGAACTTGTATAGTCCTTCAAGATCTTCCAGAAGATACGACTAAGCCTAAATTTCCACCTCACACCTAGCTTCTCCCGCACACCATTTTTACTACTCAGCGGCTCTTCAAATTTACCAGCCATACCTTTTTCTTTATTGCCTCCTCCTAGGTCTCCCTGAGAGCTGGGGTAGGTGGCCCCCACAGAATCCTGCGAGTATGTACATCATTAAACATTCAAGTCTCCACAGAGGTAAAAATCCTTGAGGATGGTGTTTTAGTCTTTTTTACGCCAGAAATCAGCACTCTGCCTAACTCAATACGGACACTCTGTTTATTTGAACTGAACTTTGCATATTATCTAGGGTTTTGTACATCCAACCCTTCCATTACATCAAAGTCCTCTTCAAGCTTGAATTCCTCCATGAAGCTTTCCTAGTCCCCTTCAAGTAGGTGGGTGCTCTGACTCCTTTATTCACCGCCCCTAAACTTAATAAACTGTATTTTAATATTTATCTATACAACCAAATGTTAACGCTTTCACTTTTTCTTGGTAACTAACTGCCATGCTGATCCAAGCTCCCGGGCCCTATCCAAAGCCATCTCCTCCACTTAAATAGTTCGCTGGTCTCTACAAAGAATTACTTCTTTTAATTCTCTGCTCACGACGCTGACACCTACTTAGCACTTGATCATCTTTCACCGTAGGTGCTTACTATCGCTTTCCCGGTTCTGTTCCGCACCCCGATCCACCACGCTCGTAGGCACGACGGCAGCGGTCCTGGCAGTTTGACTCCCTATTAAGCATTCGGCGCTGCTCTAGGTATGCAGCCCTAAAACCTCTCCTGGAAGCTCCTGAAAGGACGGAGCTCAACGCCTCCAGGTGGCGGACCCGCCCTCCGGGCCCTCCCCCGGCCAGGGCTCCGACCCCCCGCGAGCTCTTTCGGGCCCGGCCCAGAAGGCGGACCGGCAGCTGGGGCGCGGGGAGCGACGGCCGGGTTTCGGATCCCGGTCCCTGGGTCCCAGCTCGTCTGCGCAGGCGCGAGGGCGGGACACTGCGCAGCGCTCGCCCGCTCACTGGCCCCGCTGCTGACGGACACACGAAGGAGCGGCTAAATTGCGGCTTGGTTAGAAACAGCCTTCCGGGCAAAGTAGAAAAAAGTAAATAAATAAAAGGCTGTGCAAGTGGGGAGGAGAGAGCTGCGGGTGTCTGGTTGAGGCCACGGGGGCTCAACTGCCCCTGGCTGGGGCAGGACGGCGGTCCTTGGCTCACCCTCCTCCGCCGCAACGGGCTGGGGAAGTCCCGCCGTCTGGAACCTTGTCGTGGCCGCAGTGACCGAAGAGGCGTCCCGACGGGACCTGGGTCTTCATTCCGATTGTTTTCAGCTCGTTTCTTGGGGGCATCCTCCAAGGAGGTGGTCCAGTTCAGATCTGGAGCTACAGCGCGCTCCCCTCAGGCATTGGCACGAAACTCTCCCAACTGGCCTCTCAGGTTTCTGCCTGGCTGTCTGCCGACTAGGCTTTGTAAAAGGCAGATCTGAGCACATGCTCTTCTTGAAACTGCCAGTGCCCTCGCGCCGCAGAATCGCCAAAATCTGCTTAAAACCCTTGATGATGAGGCATTCGCGACGACCTGCTTCTTAATTTCCTGGCCGCACTGCGGAGGAAGACCACCAGAGGCCTTCCCTTTCAGCCTTTGCGCGTCTGCGTCAGCTGTCCCTTCTGCCTGGGCCAGGGCTGCCCCTCGCACCCTCTGCTCTCCTGGAGAAGCTGGGACTTAACCCCCAGCAGAGGCCTTCCCAGTGCAAGGCTTCCCCGGTACTGCCCCCGGCCTTACTCCAGACCTCCCTGCGGGGTTATCTCCCTCTCTTACCATACCGCACACTGGGAGCCATGTACCACAGCACCTGTACCTGCTAGTTTCCTGGAATGTGAGCAGCTTGGCAGAAGGGATTGTGTAGTTTCTGGACGTGTAGCCCCTGGTCAAGCACAATGCACATACATGTTCAATGAATGGATATTGAATGAATCAATGCAGGGACTTAAAGGATCAAAAGGATCGAACTCCAAGGATTTAAAAATGTCAGGCTGGGCTGTGGCATTCTTGGGGCTCTGCAAAAACATGAACCACATCTTTTTGCCTCTGAATCCCGATAGCTGGCTCCTTTTAAAATATGTGAATACATTTGAGATGACCGAGTGAAGTGAAGTCATTTAGTTATATCCCATCACAGCTATGAACCAGTTTTGCTTGGTGGGGACAGGGCAGTGGGCCTAGTGGCCAGTCACTGAAGAGAATCCAAGCAGCCTTAGGAGGGTGTGTTTGTACATGAGATGTTACAAACAACAAAGATGCCAAATCCAAGAGGTGTTTACTGTAATGAGTGTTCAAGGAGGGTGGGGTGGGGTGGGGTTCCCCCAATCTGATCCTCCAAGGCTCTGGGGTGACTCACTCTTCCTTGGACTTGGGCGTGGGGCTGATATTTGTTCCCTGAGTTGGGTCCTGCTCTCCCTGGCCCTTGGCACCCCCAGTGTCTCCAGCCACTAGAGCCACATTCCTCAGATAATTAGTGTTGAAGCAGTTGGTCTGTTCATCTCCAGGACTCAGGTTACAGCACAGGGCAGAGTCTTGCCAGAAGTTACGTCGAGGACCACACAGGTCATTGACGAAGGCTGATTTCTAATGAAGGAGAAGAGTAAAGCAGAGGTGATGGGGGAAGGGGGCTGTCAGAGGTCAGGCATGGATACTTGGGTGCCCAAAGTGCCCCTTCCCTCAGCAGCTTCCCTCTACTGCTCTCTCCCTGGGTCCCTTCCTAGATCTCCTGCCTAGAGAGAGTACAAGGCTGCTGTGCACAGCTAGACTCTGTGACCCACAGATATGCACATTTGGAAATGCTTGAAGCTTGAGGCCCAGAGAAGACATAATAGGAACTTAGAGGAGTATGTCAGGTCAGGAATGAAGACTTCTAGAACCAAGAAAAATGTCTTCCCCCTGGTGCTCATTCTGTGGACTGGTTTGACGTTAAAAAAAAAAGAGAAGGGGTAGCCAGCAGTTCTAGCCCTCCCTCGACCCTCCCCCACATTCCTTTGGGGACTATGACCCCCTGCCGCCTCCCACTCACCTCCTCCTCAGCACAGCAGGCCTGCTCTGGAAACGGCAGGTCACAGCAGTGGGCAGTCATATTCTGGATCAGCCCAGGAATCTGTTTACTATGTTGGTGGAAAAGGGGCAGGGGTCAGGGTCTTTGGGCATCGCTAAGCATCAAAATGATGCTTGGAGACCATAATTTTGCTCATCCCAATAGCACCGCAGAGGGTCTCCTGGAAGGTAGGTTTGGGGGAAGGTTAGAGAGTTAGGGAAGAACTGGGCAAGACTCACTGCTTGGTGAGAACTCTTCCATTTCCACAGAGATAGCCCATGAGGTTGGGAGTGACTCGGCTGAGGTCAAGGGTCAAGATGTCCCTGTCATAATTGGGGTAGGGAGCCCGATGGGCAAAGCACTCATCACGCGCAGGGCTAGGAGGGTAGTGGCAACACAAGTGGCGGTGGGTCTTTACAGCCTGCTCCCGATCACAGTATCCGTCAAGGGTATCCTCCCACTGTGGGCCAGAGAGAGGAAGTCAGAAGCCTGGACATTTGGCCCCTTCTCCCCTGACCCTCTATTTCCCTTACTGCCCCACTCTAGAAGGTGAAGGACCCCCAGCCCTAGGTGCCAAAGGGGAAGGGTGAAGAGGCAGTTGTGGGTGTACGGGGCTGGGAAGGTGGAAGGTTGGAAGCACAGATCAGGTTCGGAGCTGGTCACAGGACACGAACTGGAACGGACGCTGGAGAGGGTCAGGTGAGGCCCAAGCTGGATGGATGGACGGCAGGTGCACGTGTGGGATCAGGGGTAGACGAGGCCCGAGTGTAGGAGGAGGGCTCAAGATGAACAGACTCAGATGATGAACACGACGGGTGGATGGACACTCACAAGCAGACAAACAGACGTGCTCACAGTGGGAAGGTACATGGATGAATGGACCGGTGTGATCAGAGGTTGGAGATGGGCAGGCAGGCAGACAGGCTATTGGAGGGCCCACTTACAGCCTTCCATATACAGGTGTGGTTGTTCCCCTGCTGGCAGCAGTGCTGAAACTTCCCCTCCAGCCGGGTCAGTGCCTGCAGCTGCCTTTGGATGGGGTCAGTAGCTGGGAGGTTGCGTGGCACCGAGTGGAAGCGTCTCAGGTGGCAGATGTTCTTGACATTGTCCAGTGTGGGTACCCCAGGGGGAAAAGGCAGCTCGGGGCCCGAGGAAATACCAGGCTGGCGGCTGAGGCAGGCCCGGAGCTGGTAATGCGGCCAGGGAGCGGCCTCCTGGAAGCAGGACAATCGAGCCTCTCCCTGCCGTTTGCAGCACCAGTGGGCTCGAGTCTTGACCGAGAACTCGGCCTCACAGAACCGGGTCATTGCATCCTTCCACTAGAGCAAGAGGGGTGGATCAGCCCAGTAGCCCACTGTCCATATTCCTGTCTTCCTCCCAGGCTCCAGAAAAGGACTCTGGGCAGGCAAATAAGAAAGAAACAGAGGCTGTCCTCTACTCTCCTGGCATACTGGGGAGGCACAAGGTAGGGCCGACAAAAGGGACCTGAGGTTCCTGTACACGCAGGCCTAGGTTTCCAGTGCTTGAAACGTACGTACCCTCTGGGGGTTAAAACACACCCTCAGGATCAAGAACCCAACCCTTACCACGAGTTTTGCACAGTCCAAGCGGTTTATGTAGTTTTGACAACGGCAGCAGCGGGAATATCCAGTCTCCAGCAAATTGAGGGTCTCACCCTGGCGAGTAAGGTGGGAGAAGCCAGACTGTGGCAAGTTCCAAGGGCCGTACACCACATGCTGACGATTAGGAAGGCAGATCTGGTCCAGATTGTCGGGAGAAGGCCGCCCTGGGGGGAAGCCATCCAGCCGGTAGCCCCAGCCCCCTCGGGATCGGCCCTGTTGGCAGTGCTGGGCTGGATTCCAAGACTCAGCCTTTGGAGGGCCATGGTCCACAAAGGGAGCTGGCTTTTCTAGAATGGGGAAAACAGAGTGGGAAAAGGGAACATGTGGAAAAACAGAGAAAGGCTGGATTAAGAGAGGAAGATTTAAAGAACTTGGGTTGAGGAGAAAGGGTTGCAGGGATACAGGGAAAAAGAGAAATAAATGAATCTGTGGCTCTTACCTTCAGAGTAACTGACTGAAAGGAAGAGAACTGAGGCAGGGAAGGGGTCACGCTGACAGCCCCCCATCCCAGTGCGGGCCTGCTCCTCATGCTGCTTCCCAAGGCCCCAGCTCCCCACTCCCCTCCCCGGGGTCCTGAGCGCCAGTGCAGGAGAATGGACGGACCCAAGCTCCCGCTCACCCTCTCTCTGCTTAGGTCGGAAGGTCATCTCCTCCTGATGCGGGAAAGACGGGTCTACTGGGGTACAGGCAGATGTGTAAGCACAGATCACGTTAGGACAGGCATCTCTGGAAGAGGGGAACCCGGCCAGCTCCCACTCGTGAAGACTAACTCGGCAGAGAAGCAAGTGAAAATATATGCTACTCTTATGCCATTTAATCTCATAACTATAAAGTAGGTATTATTTCCCCGATTTGACAGATGAGGAAACTAAGATTTGGAGAGGTGACTCGCCCAAGGTCACCCAGCTAATAAAGGGCGGAGCCCCCAAAGCCCTTGCTCTTCAGGTGGGGGGGGAGGGAGCAGAGAGTCACTTACCTTCCTTCTGTTCAATGGGGGGCTGGCGGGGGGGCAGCTCCTCCTGGGCAGGGACGGCTTCCTGAGGGAGGGGGGGCTCCGCTGCAAGGCAAGGAGCAGGAAGGAGCAAGGATCAGGCTGGTGGTAGCAAGACCCCTGTGGGCTGGAGGCGAGGCAAAGGCCGGCGCTCACCTTTCTCTCCCGCGGGGAGGCGGGGAGGGGGCAGCTCCTCCTGCAGGACGGGCACGGCTTCCCGGGAGGGAGGCGGCTGCACTACAGAGCGGGGAGGGCGTGAGCAGCCCCGCCCCTCCCCCCATCAGAAGAAGACGGGAGGTCAGCTAGTCCAGGAATCTGGAGGGTGACTGGGAAGGGCGCGTGGTGGACCTACCTTCACGCTGTCCCTCACCGTGAGGTCCATGCTCGGAGGCGTCAGGGCGATCCATGGGGAGGGCTCGGGTCGGCGGTGGGGAAGGGGGCGCGGCAGAGCCCACTGGAGGCCGGAGGGGAGACAGTCAGAGCCCACAGTTCCTTCTGAAGCCCTAGGCCCACGGCACCCCCGCAGACTCTCACCTTCTTGAAGGTGGTGTGTGAGGGGCTGTGGCCCCCGCTCCCTCTGTTCCAGACCCCTGAAGCCTGGAGGAGGAAGGGTGAGTCAGGGTGGTTTGAGGCGCTCCTTCCTGGCCCTGGGCATGGGCGGTGGGGCGGTAGAGGTCAAGGGTGTAGGAAAGAAGACAGACACCAGAAGCTCCTCTGTATCGCTCCTGCTCCATGTCCCCAAATGCACCCCTCAGACCCACTGGGTTCTGGGAAGGCTTCCAATATGCTCGTAGCCTCGTGGGGGCGAAGCCTTGGGTGTCTCCAGTCCAGGCTGATGGAAATGTGACACCTGGGACCGGGGAGGAAGGCCCTAGTACCCCGTTAGTGTCTCTCGGGGCTTCTGCGCTGTCCTCCGCACAGCCTCTTTGCTGGGATGCTTCTCTAGGCTTCGATGAGGAAGTTCAGACCTTGAACTGGCTGGAGCCTCACCCGCCCACCTCTTCCCCCTCCCTCCTACTGCAGGCCCTTTAAACGTCCTGGGCCTTCTGATAAGGAACCTAGCCACAAGCTTAAATGCCTCTCCTCCAGCTAGTCCCAAATCCTCCTTTTTATGTTTATGTCTCAACTTAGGACCCAGGGAGTGGGAATGATTCAGGATTCCTGGGGCAAATTACCCCATAGCCACAGGGGACGGAATCACTTGCAGCTCCTCTGTAGTCACAGAAGACTAAGGCCTGGGAGAGACAAGATGGGCTTTACGGCGATGCAGGCAGCTCTGTGATGCGCTCTCACTTCCCCCAGTAATGTTCTGGGCAGCGTCCACGCAGATGACACGTGTCTACTAGAGGGTGGCTGTCTGGTCCCCTGCAGACGGACACCCTCTAACTCCTCTCCTACCTGAAAGGGAGTCAGTCAAGGCTCTCCCGTTTGGGGCGGCCTGGGAGCCCCTTCTTCCTCTCCTCAGCTTGATAGGCTTCTTCTCGCAGGCAGGCCCCTTACTCTGTGAATTCGCCTATCCCCTCAGGGCTTGTCCATTTCACTCCCATTTCCTGTTTCTCGGCAGCATCTCCAGGAATCCCTCTCCTGTGCCATCCCCATCCCTGGTTAAAGGCTCCAGGGCCCAAGACTACCTGGGGCCTGCTCTGAAATGGGGAGGCCAAGTGGACAATCACCCTGCTGGCGGTGAGCCACCCAGGAAGGCTGGACACGGGCCCAGGCCCACACTGGCCAGGACCCCTTCCGAGCGCTGACTCCAGCCCCCACTCACCTCCTTCAGAGGCTAGGGCAGCAACAGCCCAGCAGGCCCAGAGCACGGCTGCTGCGGACGCGGTCCCCATCCTGGGGCAAGGGCTGGCTGGGGGCACCAGGTGAGTGCTCTCTGGCAGGTCTGGATTTGGAGGGCCAGCTGCCGGGACCCTGCTTCTCTGCTGTTACTGCTGCGTGAACTTCAGGGCCGGTGCCTTCCTTTTATAGGGCCATCTGGGGATAGCGCCGCCCTCCCCAGCTTCCCGCGGTGACTCAGTCCCAGCTGCTCCTCCTCTGGCAGCCACTCCTTCCAGACTCATCCTGAAGCCTCCGGAGAGGATTGAGAAGAATGGGGTGACGAGAGGAGAGCATTCTTACGAACCCCTGGACAAACTGATTCTGAGAATCATGGAGCAAGAGAGATTTGAGATCCGATTTTGTGCCTCTATTTCTCCACTTCAGCATCGCCTGCTGTGAATAAAGGATCATCTGACAACCTACTGAACTGGGCTGGGGAAATGGCACTATGGGGTTCCGAGTGGGGACAGGACAGCCCCCCCAGGAAGCTTCCCGACCAGGGAGGGACCTGGGCTGCCCCCTCTCCATTTCCCCAGTGCCCTGGGACAAGACAGAGAGACAAAGAGTCACGCTCCCTTTTAACCCCCACTCAAGACTCAGAGATGAAGACACATCTTGAGTAGTTTCAAGTTTATTATTTTTAGTTTCACCCTCCTCACATCCAAAGAGTTACAGCTCCCCCAGACCAAATCCCTTTCCAGGAGAGCAGATTCATGCTTCCACGTGAGCTCCAAAGGGCCTGAGGCCCTCCAGATCTCCTCAGGTGGGTTGGGCTGGGGGCTCCTGCAGGTCTCTGCCCAGCTGGGCACAGAAGCTCAGAACATCTCCTCGGCATTTGGGACTCTGGTGCTCTGTAGCTCCAGCAGCCGCTGTATAGCCTCGGTCAAGTCCCTCTCCCCCAGTCGGCGGTTATCCCGAGTCCGCACGTTCACTGTTCTCTTACTCTGCTCTTTCTGGCCAATCACTGCAGGAAGAGGGCAGGTGAGACTCTCAGGGAAAATTCATCCACATGGGATATCTTCTTTACTAAGCAGAAGCTTAAGAGACCTAAATCTTTTTTTTAATTGTAGTTTCTTTATTATTTTATATTATTTACATTAAAATAAATATTTAGTATATAAATATACTAATATTTATTTATTTATTTATTTTTAATTTATTTTGGTATCATTAATCTACAATTACATGTGCAATATTATGGTTATTAAACTATCCCCTTCATCAGGTCCCCCCCACCAACCCCATTACAGTCACTGTCCATCAGCGTAGTGAGATGCTATAGAATCATTACTTGTCTTCTCTGAGTTGCACTGCCT